>VFFE01006970.1:1432900-1583878 GCA_008921705.1 Burhinus oedicnemus | reverse complement strand
AACACATCAGAAGAAATTAAAGATTTATATTTAAGCAAGCCACAAGATACTATACACTCTCACTCCCATTTGACCTTATATACTATTCAGTAAGCATTTACGCACAAGCATGTCTGCTACGGACCTAGTTAGGCACACTCAATACATACCCTATATGCACATGGCCTGTTCTCTACAGAGGCATTCTCATGGGAGTGCCAACACAACTATGAGACAAGGAAAAAGCCTCTGAACTCATACATTTAAGAGATAAAAGCAAAAAAAAGGTTCTCTCTAGTTTTGAGAACCAGTGTAAGGAAGGACATGATAAACTTAGATGGTATGTAGGTTTTAAAGGGGAGGACAATAAATTGTTCAATATGGTTACTACAAAAAAGAACAAGAAAGAGCTTAATTTACAGAGTCACAATATTACAATATATTTTCTGCTACAACAGTGAAATATGAGAACACAGGGAGGATACACAAATTTATTTACTGGTTGCTTTTTTTAAAAAACAGCCATCCCCTTGGTATTATTTATAGATATTTGATCCTAATCCAGTTGAGAGGCTTGGAATAAATGATCTCTGAGATCCCCTTTGGCCTTATGCTGAAAGCAAATCACAACTGATCTAAGTAGGACTATCACTGCACGTACAAATCTCCAGAAAAAAATATCAGGATATTTTAAAGAATGAAAATGAGCAAGAGATGATGGTTCACAGAAAAGGCAACATCTCTTGCACCAACACTCCCTATACCTGCACCATGTTGCAGAACAGGTTCGGGAGCATTTCAGAGCAAAGCCTGAAAACCTACTGAAACTGCAACCCCCTTCCTGAAGATTTTTACTTTCCAATCACAAATTATCACAGTACATCACTATCAGTCCCAGAAAACACATGATTATTGGTATTTATTTTAAGAGAGAAGAATAATCTGTAACACATTTATAATTTATACATTTATACACTCATAAATCATATAAGTACTACAATCAGACATCACTTTTTAAAAATAATCCTCAGCTAGGGAAAATTTAAAAAAGGAAAGCCATTCAGAAAAATCCCCCAAACTGATGAACTAAACAGACAGCAAAAGATGAGTGTATAAATTTTACTTTACAGATTATATTCAGTTTGGTTTACATTCATCAGGCTTTTCAATACCTCAGCAAGCATGAAAGTTATTTGTGTAATTTCCGAAGTCAGGCAGGTTATTTTATTTTTTTGCACAACTGTATTTATTCTTTTAATTATCAAAGTTCATGTGCGCTAGGAATATCAAATGTCATTTCATTAGAATTTTTATAATCTTTTCAAAGTTTAAAAGACTTAACAACTCAGACATAGCAATTAAAAATCAGTAACATTAACTGACAAAATCCAAGTGCGGCAAGAAAAAAACTAAAGCCTTGATTATATTAATTTAAATCTTTCTGTATCAATTTGTATCAATTAGATTTTGCTTAGGTAGATTTTACTGTTATTATTAGACATACTATATTGTATTAATTCCTGAACCACTTCTCTTGAAGCTCATCAGACAGCAAAAAAAGCCAGCTTGCATATCAGCGCTGTTACTTTCTGAAGCATTTTCTCTGCACTGAAGTTGAAACATGAGACAAATCTTTCCTATACATTCAGTTTATGTCTCCATCAAGTACCTCTGGAACTCAGGAAATCAGCTTTATTTGCATGGAATAGTTTGAGTTGGAAGGGACCTTTAAAGGTCATCTAGTCTAACTCCCCCTGCAATGAGCAGGGACATCTTCAACTAGATCAGGTTGCTCAGAGCCTCGTCCAACCTGACCTGGAATGCTTCCAGGGATGGGGCATCTGCTACCTCTCTGGGCAACCTGTGCCAGTGTTTCACCACCCTCATTGTAAAAAATGTCTTCCTTATATCTAGTCTAAATCTACCTTCTTTTAGTTTAAAACCATTACCCCTTGTCCTATCACAACAGGCCCTGCTAAAAAGTTTGTCTCTGTCTTTTCTGTAGGCCCCCTTTAGGTACTGGAAGGCTGCTATAAGGTCTCCCCGGAGCCTTCTCTTCTCTAGGCTGAACAATCCCAACTCTCTCAGCTTGTCCTCATAGCAGAGGTGCTCTAACCCTCTCATCGTCTTTGTGGCCCTTCTCTGGACCCACTCCAACAGGTCCATGTCTTTTCTGCGCTGAGGGCTCCAGAGCTGGACACAGTACACCAGGTGAGGTCTCATGAGAGCAGAGTAGAGGGGCAGAATCACCTCCCTCGACCTGCTGGCCACGCTTCTTTTGATGCAGCCCAGGATACGGGCTTAATTTTAAACAATTAAAGCTTTAAACTATAAAATATAACTAATTTTAAACTATTAAAGCACAGCATTTTGAAGTTTTTAATGATTCTTCTTTTAAAATGCTTGTCGGGATATCAGGCTTGGTAATGGTACAGACTCAACTGAAATTCAGAGATTTACTGTGATTAGCAAGCTACTGATCATCAGCTGATCCAGAGCAACTTACAACATATATGCTTTTATTGTCTCCCTATTATGAAGTTAAATTGCATTAGCTTAAACCTACACATCCTGTTTTTCAGACTGAAGCATCCTAAGATTTCCTAATCAAAACCACGACTGAAAAAACAGGAGTATTCCCTCCCAGAGAGCACTCCTCCAGGAGAACTCATTCTGGCAGAAGCCCAATGCTGTGCCCCAGGAGAACAGACCAGATTTTCCATGTTGCTTTTAGGAGTAACTTCTGGTATTATCAATACTTCTTACAGTACTCTGCTTCTATTTTTAGATGTTTTTCAAGTAGCTCCAGTCAGAAATGTAAGATGAAAATGTTTTCATGCATATGCTTGATGCGTTTCTTTCACATGGACAAATCTTTTCTGAATAAAGACCAACGATATACATGTAAAGTCTCGTGGCATGGACAACAACTAGTTTGTGTTTATTTAGAGTCCAATAGCTGCTTTATTAAAAACAAAAGCCTAAAAAAGGTCACAAGCAGCACAAACCGTTGTGTGGATAACCTCCTCAGCCAAAAACTGCTATTGCAGACTGATGTGAAAGCTGAACCATGTCACCAATACCTGGACAACTCTGTTGAGGCAGCTTGAACATTTTACAAACCAAAGTGAGAAAACACAAAAGCACAGATACCTAATGGGATAGCAGGGAAGGGCAGGAAGTATACAGATCAGGAGTCACTCTTCACTTACGCAGCAGAGTCAGTGACTCAGCAGAGACTCATTGCCAGCCAAAGTTATTGAATTTGTTCCTCTCTTTAAACCTGATTTTCCATTTCCTGTTCTATTCCCTTGGTACCAAGTCCTGTTTTGAGTCTGTCTCCCCAAAAGGGGCACGCTGCTTTTTGACCGTCCCTCATTTCACGAGCCAACCATATTTTCCCTACCCTTCCTTCTTATTGCTGTGAATTAGTTACTCCAGAAAGGGTAACAATCTTCTAAAGAATTTATTTATAATGTCCATAGTGCCTCATGAACATCATCCACCATTTGCAAATGTGTGCTATTTTTTGCATAACAATAGAAACACATAAATCCTGTTTCCATACTGAACGAGAGGAATGGAAATTTACACCAGCAAAGGAGTGAGCCCCCACTGCAGGCAGCCTGGCTCTCATGACACCTGCGGAAGGGGTCAGGGTCCCTATTCCCCTGTAGCTTTCCTCACAAGATGGCACTAGGATAAATGGTTAGGGCAGCAATGCCAGACTACGGCAGACAGCAACCTGAAAGCAAAACAGAAATGCTGCTTCAACAGCTGAGTGCTTCCCCCTGCTCCTACACAGAGTTTGACTCACGGCTGATGCTTGCCATGACCGCTGCTGCCATCACCGACGGCTGTCTCTGAATAAACGAATGCCAGAAACCTGTGCTTTCAAGTGCAAAGTGCTACACACACTTGATACATCGCACGCGCTCTGCCTCAGCAGGCGTTTTCAACAGCGTTCAAATTCAGCACCAGGTGGCTTCGCTCACATTCATTTTTTCATTATGTCAGTATTTGGAACACTGGCTTCAACATTTCTCTTAGGGGAGCAAGCACCTCCAAAGGCATCGGAAGGGACAAGTAAGTAGCAGCGGGCCGTACCATACGGAGGCAAGTGCAGTCCAACACTTGCAGCACCCACAGCCAGTGCTGGCCACGCACCATGGGTGCTGCTGGGCAGTGCTAGCAAAGCTTGGGCACATCATTAGCCAGTTTAGAAACGCCAGGAGGAGCCTCCAACTTGCATCTCTCAAAGACTTCTTTTTAAATGACAACTAAAAATTAAGGGGAAAAAATGTTTTCTACAAGCAACTGGGCAGGAACTAACAGAGCAGGTGTGGCGAAGATGTGATTGTCAGCGCAACGCATTCACCCCAGGTTCTGGGTCCCTAGCTCACCGGCTCAAAATAGAAACTCAGACCTTGCAGGCACTCAGTCTCAGAGTTCACAAATTTCTATCTTATTGCAGAGGACAGGTAGACTTAATAATTGACATGAGCTCCCAGCCCTTATAGCTCTTGTGTCTACTTCCATTATTCCTTCTCCATTTCTTCTCTCCCAAACATACTAAATATATACAGAAATAAAAATTTCTGTATAAGTTCAGTGTTTTGCAGTGAGAAGGACCCCTAAACACCAGTTAATTAGATCTTACCAGCTGCTGGACCTAGAGCCATGATAGCGTCTCCCTCTATATTAAATCATTACAATGGCTGCAATATTCCCCAGTTTGATGGTTGAGTATATAATTTACATTAAGTTCTGGCATACACTAATGTGACCTCATCAAAGGCCGTTAATGAAATCTAGCTCTGCTCAAATTCACCACTGCTAGCCAACTATGAAAGTCTTGCCTGAAGAAAACTCCAAATATATCTCAAATGGAAAATGTAAAAAATACTCTCAATAGTGTCTTCTGAAGTAAGGGCGGTTTTCAAAAAGATAAAACAGGCTTTTTAAGAGGTTTTATTTTATATTCACCTATTATGGCCTTTAGCATTGTCAGCTGAAGCCTCAACTCACGGACCAACCCGATACAGTTAACCCAGACTAAGGAATGTATTGGTCGAATTAATTTTCCTATACTTTCAGAGGTTTATTTTTAGGTACAGGAGAGGAAAAAGTGATAGCTTGTTACAACAACGGAAGGACATATAGATCATACTGGAAGGAAGTCCAACCTAGAAACAAGTTTTAGATAAGCTACTACAAAATGAAAAAGGAAAAAAGAAATAAGCATAAACACTTGTTAAAGTGTTTTGAAGCTGCATGAGCAGAAGGAGGACACGTGAAATGGGCATTCCCATTTGACCATAAAACTTGTGCCACTTTAACAGTGTTACACTGAATTTTCTCAGGAGGTAAAACATGCCTATATGCATACTGTATTTCTTCTAAAAATTCATCTGTCAACAAGCTATGTCTTCAGTCACATGCAGCATTGTAAATTAGTGCACTTACACCTATCATTAATGGGAATTTGACAGAGCCAAGCCTTGGGAATCTGATTCTAGTTATTCATGGCCAGTGGTCAATTCATCAACACAAACAGGCAAAGAAAAGGACTACAAAGCATAAGTATTTGATTCTTTTATTTTTTTATAAAAAGCACAACTCTGAAGGCACTGCTCAAATTAAACTCCCACAACTGCATCAGTAATTTCTCTAGGATAATCTGCTTCTGTGATTTTTAGAACAATGAACAGCAAAGCAATGAATTCCCCACATCAATAAAACCAATGGGGTTTCACGCAATTCCTCAGTTTTGCCTTTAGAGTTTATTGACAATCTTAAAAGACAAGGGCCACTGTATCCTACAGTGGTACCACTGGGCTAACACTGGAGGCACATCAAACCGCCTGGTGATTTACAGGAGAGCCTAATAGCATCTGCTTCTGCTCAACTGGCAGCAATCCTTTCTGCATTTATACTCCTGCCAATACTTGTGTAAAAGCCTTCTTAACTTAACACCCCAATAATTCATATCACCTCTGTGTGGAATATGATCTAAAATTGAAAACACATTACAACACAAAGTGATAATGCCAACAAAATGAGAGACTCGATTCTTCTGTAAATGGGACGGACATTTTCCATCAGAATTATCTTGTTCTAAATAATCCCACATTATAAAATCCTCCCAGTAATTTAGTGATGCTTTAAAAAAATCAGTAGTTAGGAAATATCTTAAATCAAAAAGCTAACAGTATCATTACAGTAATACATAAAATGTCTCATTAATAACTGGAGAAGGAGAAGCAACAGAAAGAGTTTTAGGGTCTCCAAACTTCAGAAAGAAATTAAAAAAAAAAAAAAGAAGGAATTGAGGAAAGCATTGTTTCTGCCTCTTCAAAATATTACAAATTATTGGAAAACTGAGGCTACCTGTAAATGAGCAAGGCACATACCAGGGCAAAGATCCCTTTAAAACCTACATTGCTAGAGAAAAATTTGTACCGATTTGGCACTCTGCATCATACATTGCAACACTTTTGATCCAGTATGCAGAACTCTCAAGATGAATAGGACCTTGCTTGGAATGACAAACTTAATGCAGGATTCTCTCTCTCAGCCAGCATTAAATGGCAAAGAACACAACAATGACGAGGAAGGAATTTCTTGCAGCCAGGAGAGAAGTACTGTGAGGTTAATGTTTTGCAATCGTAACCGAATGCTGTGTCACAGTGAATCATGGTTTTGGTGCTAAGAGTAGGCGAAGACCACAGTGCTGAAGCCTCTGAATGGCACTGCTCAAAGGTTAACCACCCTGATGCCAAGACAGGAAAAAAGCAATGACAGCAAAGCAGCGTTGCTTTTAGTTATCTACACACTTGAAACGCAAATAATTTTTTCCAAAAATGAAGCCATTGTTTTCCACTAACCACACCAACTTCAGGAGAAATCTGAAGACATAGGAAGGAAGGTCTGTGGGTAGGATGGAAAATTTTAGAAATTTTCTGAAAATTCCATATTTAATTTTTGGCTGGGTAACAAACCTATTGACTTATGCTGCACAAATATTTGTTCTTTGTGAAAAACAAAGGTAAGACTTCTTATTATTATACAGTGGCAGAAGACTTCCCTTCAGGGAATGAAGGCCATTTCATAAGCACTTTGCAAACACTTCACATTAAAACAAGGGACTCCAGAGTTCAAGGGATACATAATTGATTTTAATCAGTTCCCATTTACAATCACTACTGTATAGATAGCTACAATTATAGTAAACTGAAGACGCAAGAAATGCTCGTGTGGCATTAACAGGGTCATCATTTGTAAACTCTAATCTGCCTATATCAGACTCAGAAGAACTGAATTTTGTGCAACAGCTGAATTCTTATCAGTGCCTACCTATGCATCACCCTTACAAGTGAGTGCTTGTGTTACACACCAGTTATAAATACTACTATAATGTAAATTACAATAGCGTGTTTATCTTCGGTAATTTTCTTCCTGCACTGCATATTTCCTTTACATACCTAGATGTAGGAAATTAATAATTTAAAACTCACCTCTTGTAGAACTGTATTATTAAAATACATATGCCCTGATGCTAGGCTTTTTATGTCCTGAGTCCAAAAAAAAAAAAAAAGGTTTAAGTACAGCTATGCATGAGTTTAAGTCTGTCTGCTATCAGGTACTTCCTACATACAAAGTAATTTTCCTTACGTGGGACATGTATGAACAAGATTGCAGGCAGTCATCAAATATAAAAACAAACATCCGTCAAAATGGGGTAAAAAAAAAAAAAAGAAACCTTTTATTAACCAAGTTCATGTGCTGGTAAAATTCTTTTTCAGCATACTTACAAAGCCCAATCACACCTTAAACACTGTCAGGTTGTCAGGGTCACAAATAAACCACACTGCAGATAGACACCATGATGGCTCCATGCAAAGCTGACTTCACTGCTTTCTATCCTGTTCCCTGAATCTGGCAGGAGGGAGGGTCATTAGCTAGTGCTTGGTGAACACTGCCAGGCCTGTTCTGTCCCTATCTCGTATCCCGGAGGGGCTTCTTTGATGAGGTGCCATTGGAATACAGCTAAGCTGCTCCCAGTCCTGCACGTTAACAAAGCCCCACACATGAGTTAATAAGCGCACCCAGAAGGAGAAGGCAAGCAGGGTACCACGCAGGCTTTGAAGAAGTCACCAATGGTCAAGGAATAATATAGTCTAGGTTTTTCCTTTACATAGATTATCCCAGCTCTTCACCACCCTCCTTATACAGAACCCAAATTGCAGTCTACTGTAAAATATTAACCAATTCTCCATCAGCGTAACTAACTTAAGAAGTTTCCACCGTGCCTCTGCAGGATCTCCCCTTCTGCTGTACCACTGTAACTCAGGGCAGATGTGGGGGTAGGTGCTGTGCTATAAATCAGGTCACTGAAATAATCTAGATTAAGAAACAAAAGCTTTCTGGGCCAAAAAGATGGAATTCATGAAGCACCTGGTTCTATAGACAACTGGACAAGCACAACTCAAAAGGTGAGAAGCTGCCACACCAGAAGAGCAGCTGCCCAGGAGCTTCTTAAAGTCACCATGGAGCCAAAGAAAATGCATCATGTAACTATGCCAACAGCAGAACTCCAGGCTGTGGAAGCCTCCTAACACTTCTCAGCATATCAGTACCTCTATGCAAACCTAGTTGTTCACTTAAAGGAAGGATTTCACAGATTTTTGTTTGGTTGTTACTTATTAGGAAACAATGCATTTCTTTCTTTGTTTCTCTAATGAACATACCTTAAAGTGATCAATCTTTTTTTTTTTTTTAATCTGCCTCCTCCAGTTTATTAGAAACATTTCATTTTGCTTTCTAGTCTCTCTAATTTATGTAGTGGTAATTTTGGAGGCTTTGGAACAAAGAGTGCTCTCTAAAAAGATAGTCTGTTTCAATTTGTCAGAAAGTAAATTTTTTCCCCAAGTGTTAATCTCAGGATTTTATTTTTATTTCACATAGAAAAGTCCCATAAAAAAAAAAATTCTTTCTCTTTTACTAATCCCTTTAAACAAAGCTAGGTGATTTTTGAAAGTATCCTTTAAGAAATCCAGTACTAAGTTGAGGTATTTCTGTATTTGCCAAAGCTTCCTTTTTTTTAAGCAAATTGATGGCACAATGACAGTATCTCCTCTTAGTTTACATAAGAATTAGCTATTTCTTTTTACCATAATGTAAATAACTGAAAACCTGAAAAGCCTCTCCTGTCCTGTTCCCTAAAGTAATATTTTCTTAGGAAAAAAAGGCCAACTAAACACATGGAGGTACGAACACAGGAGTAAACCTTTAAGCAAAGTAACAGTTTTTGGAGGCAGCTAACCTCACTAGAATTCACTTTTTGGTGAGCGGCAAAAGAAAAAAAAAAACCGAATCTTGTCCACAGAAAGATTAGGAAATAATGACCATAAAGCTTCAAGTTTTGGCCAGTGACAGAATTTAGAACTTTAGGATGAAAACTTCTTTAAAACAACACCAAGACAGAATTAAGAAATGACACGTACCTTATCTACTGGGAGAAAGTCATTTTCAACTTCTATTGACCTTGGTCGTAGCTTTATAGGTTTGTCTTTGAAGATATCTCCAAAGCCAACACCCTTGACCTTTTTGGGTTGGATTGTCGTGCCTCCATTAGCTCCTTCCGATTTTGTGCTGCAAGAGTCACCACCATCACTCTCAGAGCCTGTAGCATCTTTTAGGCCTGTGAAACAAAGGGATGAAAGAAGGAATCTTAGGTGTGAAGCTCACTATTTTCAAAACAGGTTGTGACTGGAAAATGATCCCTCCCACCGTCCTCTAAAGGAAAATGAAACCACAAGAAACAGGTAGAGAAGATGCTCTCTGTGCCATGCGCTCATTTTTGAGTTTTATAAATCACTTTATTTCATCACATTGGTGTATCCGTTAGAACTTACACCAATCCACAAAACATGCATACTCCAGCACCAAAACTTCATGAATGAAAACAGCCATTCCTTGAGTACCAAGAAAATCCTTCTTCCTCAGACAAAAATTATTTGGAAGAGAACTCAATAAATGAAAGAGTTGAATTCAGTTGGAGGGCAGCTATTGTGTAAAGCCACTTAAAGCTAACAAGCAGTCAGACCAGGCGCGCTATACCTTAAATCTGTGTGACTCATATCAAGCCAATTTTGCAATTAGTATCTAAAGCTACATTACCTAAGTGGGAAATTTAAAGCTGAAAGCTGTTTAAACAAATTTGCAATCAAATAAGCTGCATAATACATTCCCTGCTGAAAATTAAATCTCTCTGCAGCATAGACAGCCTCATAAGAAAAGCACCCATGCACACTATCCTCTAGGAATATAATAAATCAAAACTGACATTCTGATTTGCATTACTTCTCTCAGTGAATAGGAAAATTTATCTGAGCTTATCTGAAAATATCTACTGTTTGAATAGCAGAGGCCACAGATGCAAGATGGTGATGCTTCAGCCACTTCACAGAACAGTGCAGAATCAGGCCAAACAGTCACTGGCAGCAAGTGACCCACTGAAGTTTTCTCCAATTGAAACTGTCCCCTGGTTCATTTAAATCTTCCTTCCTACATTACAGATTGACTTAACCATGTTTCTAGGAAAACCACAGCAATTGCTGCTACTACAGCACTAATTCTACCTAATAATAACAAACTCAAATCCTGACATTCCCCTCACAAGCATTCATGGTGCTACAGATGGAGATTTTAACAGTCAAAGAAAGAAAAAATTCAAGTAAGCTTATCTTTTTAGTTATTTTTATATCAAGGTCCACAAAGCAATTGCAATGGATTTTCATCATAACAGGCTGCCAGTATAGAAGAAAGATTCTTCTTAAAAATCTAGACACCTAGAATCAAGTAGAGGTTATATACAAATCTCTTTCCCTCTTCTCTTTGGTAAGCAAGTAATGTTACCCAAAAATTATCTGTATTTCTGCCAAAAGGAAGAAATGGCACTAAGATCGGGCAAAATCTACTGGATCCCTATAAAAGGGCTGCAAGTTGTGGAGCATGTGGGAAGCTTTATAAAATCTTCTTAACACCTCAGTTTCTACAATTCTCTGATGTGTATAAGCAATGGAAACAGAATGAAACAGTGTTCCTGAGCTGAAAGCATCTGAATATCATTTCCAGCCTACACTAGAAAAACCCTTCAAAACCAAATAGATGAATTACCTAAAGAAAAAACATTTTTATGAAGTCAATGAAAATCTTTATGAATAACATTTTTAGTATTAACAATTGAATCCTTTGCTTTTGCCTCCCTGACTCAAGTGATGGCTTTCGTTTTGACAGTCTCAATCCTTAACGTTCTGCCATGCTGGTGAGCAGCAACTTGTTTTGGAGGACACTTCTTGTCTTCCTGGTAATTCACTGTTTAGAAACATGACTACCCAGTAAAACATAGCATCTCCTTCAAGGGCTACTTTAAACTTCTCTGATGAACCACAGAAACCACTGCAAATCCTGAAGCCTACAGGCACAACTTCACAATCAAGGATACAAGGGGCTCACATGTTATACTGGTTTCAACACCAGAGTGCTGCTAGGAAATGAAATCATGAATTATGTGTCAGGCAAATGTTTTTAGCAAAACTGTTAAGCAGAAAAGTCATCACATGCTTCTCTGAGATTTTCTGTATCTGAAACACAAAAGGAGTATGAACGCAGAATTAGAGAAAGTTCCCAATTAGAAACAAACAAAAGACTAAACACTAAGCAAAATGCTTCAGCTCTCTGGCCTCCTGAGTGGCTGCTACATCTACCTGTTGAATAGAAGTAACATTTCTGTTTCTTTGAGTGTTCAATTTAGATAGCACCAAACAAGTTATTTGTTCCATAAACTGGGCAGGACTGGAATTTTAAAGAATTCTAAATAATAATATTACAATCCTTTTCTTAAATATGCTGGGTCTTGATCTTTTTACTTGGACCTTTTTATTTTCCCAAAAAGGGCCTGGGGGAAAACTTCAAATCTGGTTTCAGTGGTTTATTATGGTAGTTAGAATGGTAGTATTCCTGCCATAAGTAAAGTAACTTCTGTGTGCTCCTTCTCTTCTAGAGCTCACGAAAGGAAGAACCAGGGAATTCAAGCATTCACAGCGATCCTGCTCTGTGATGTGTTTGGCGGGAGGGGAGTGATTGTCCATAGCAAAGCCACTCCACAATGCAGAGGCACTCAGAGATGCAAGTGTAAATTAATTAAGCCAGAAAGGTATAAACCTCTTCAGGCAACATGGCAAAGTCACTGCCTCTTTCTTATTCCTACGTCTTGTTGTGACTTGGGCAGTACCAGAAGAAGCTAGAAGTTCTGCTAGCTGGACCTTCCCCAGCTTTGCAAAGTATCAGTCATTGGGACCCTGGCTGTGACAGAGGCTAGAACCAATCTTATTTACTACTTCCAAATGCAAACAGAATGGCTACCAATGGACCGGTTACAAATAATGAGTTACAAATAATATTTCTGAATATAAAACATCCACAATTCAAAAAATTCAAACAAATCATAGTGATCATCGTCTCTTTGTTGAACAAAAGATCTTCTTAATATGGCATTGGAAAATTACCCTCTGGCAAAGGTTCCTTCTTTCATCCTTGCCAAAATCTCCTTGAACTACTCTGTGATGGAGGGAAGGAGCAGTGCAGAGACCTCCTACCACAAGTAACTGGACTTTAACTGATAGAATCCATGACCGCTCTTAGCCACTCCCTGAAATGAACAGAAAAGCTATCTTTAAAATAAATGATTAAAATAGGTTGTCTGCATCACTAATTGTGGAAGAAGAGGACCTGGACACTGGCCAGTGGATGGAAGTGAAATATGAAAGTAATTACGGGAATTACTCAACAGGTTTCACATGGACTTCCAGATCCTTGAAGACTGCATGAAAGAGAGACCAGAAACCTCAAGGGGTTCCAATAAGAATTAGGCTTTTGTTTCTGGGTCATCACTTGTTTTTCATTATGGTGTCTTCATCTTTTATCACCATTCTTCTATGATGAGACATCACACCTTGTAAGAGGAACCTCACCTCAGGCTTACAACAGATGTCCCTAGCATCACCCATCTGTGCTTGATGATAATCCAAGAGTCATTTCATTCTCTATGCTGCCACAGAGCTTTGTCTTGGTATACAGTCCTCATAATGAAAGCAGCATAGGAAATAATAGTTTGGGTTTTTTTTTAAATGAGGACAGAACAGACTGAAGTGATGCCTGTCCAAACTAAACTGCATTTGAGTGGCCGGATACAGAGGCCAGACTTACAAAGCTCCTTCAAAGTTAAAAGAATTCTTCCTGGCCAACGGGGAAAATGACAACATTTATTATTTGTTGACTGGCACAAACTGAGGAGCCCTCTGGACTTAAATAAATAAATAAATAAGAATAAAAGCCCTGGCTTTTCCAAGAACTAGTCTGCTCTTGCTCTTATCGCTTCATGGCTGAGGCCAAGAGGCAAAGGCGACAGAAGAGGAGGACTAGATACAGTGGAAACTGAGAACAAATTAGATGAAATTAAGTTCTGCAGTAACATTAAGAAATAACAATGCAGTGCCTAAGTACAAAACAGTCCTGCAGAAAATAATCTAACGTGGTCTTACTCTTAAAGATGTGCTAAGGAGACCCTCTCTCACCTTCGTCCCAAGGTACATGAGATACACACCTCTGGTTCGTATAGATAAAGAACTTGCAAGCAAGGATTTGCAACAGTATGCCCACCCTTGCCTGACAAATTCTCTCCTCTCATTTATTTTTTCATTGGGTTGTTCCCTGATGTGTATATATATATATACACACACACATGTATATGTATCTCAGCATATGTATGTCAGCAATTCTCTCGGAGCAATCCTGCCAAGAGCAGCTACGCTGGCCTCCCTAGCCCTGCCTACACAAGGAAGGGATAGCTCATGGCTGAGGTGATCCCTCCTCTTAAAAACAGAAAAATCTCCCTCTTCCAACCACCCTCCTTTTTTATTTTTCTTCAGCTTTTCATGGCCTTTTTCACCACTACTGCAAACAGCTTAGCAGGAGAACAGAGCTGGGGGGGACAGTTTCCCCAAAAGATGTAGCCCATGGATACAGCTGGGAACTAAGCAGGAACATGAGCGACCTAGACCGTCAGATTATGAATTTTAAACATGAAATTTTCTGCAAGAAGAGCTACAGTTAGCAGGGAGGTCAGGTTGCTAAATGGGCATTAAAAACTGGAGAGCATTTCAGTTGGCAGAGTCATCTGCTGCTGCAGATCAATACACCCACAGAGTCTGAAACAGCTGTGGTAGAGCTATGAACTTAAGCACTAAGGTAACGCCAGCAGCTCAGCAAACTGCTATCCTCAAAAGCACTGAGCATATCTTTTGCTTTTCTTTTAAGTCTAGTTATTAAATACTTCAAATATAGCCAGGACAGCATAAAAGCTACAGTAGCCAGGCCTCTCTCTACTTTTTTTTTTTTTTTTTTTTTTTAATTTTTAACATTGACTTTTCCACAATCTGTCAGCTCTCTGACAGCATTTGGAGAACTGAGAAGCTAAGTACCGAACATAAGCAAGGTGTTCACTAACGTGCCTACTATCACACCAGTCCTAATAGTAGGAAAATTTTTTGGATCTTTAACATTTCTCAGGAAGGATCTAAGCGTTTTGGGGGTGTCACTTTCCATTTCTGGCTCTATAAGCAAAGACACTCTTCTTTTACCTGGATTTATTGTTGCTGAATCATCTCCACCACAAGGTAGAGCCCAAATCTGAGTGTTGGGTGCACTTGTATAGTAAGCTCCTTGAAGTCTGAATGAGGACAGCATCAGCAGCAAGACATTAAAATTCCCAGGAGCCAAGCATTCCCAAATTTTGGCTGGGACAAGATATGGGACTACTGACACACGGCTATTTAAAAACACTCAGAGCTCTAAGATTCTCTGTTGCTTCATATTCCTTAGAAACGCAAGATAATTTAGTATTCATGAAGATTAAATTCTCACAACACTGTCTGGAGGAATTTCACACTTCACACACACTTTTTTCTCTATGGGTATATAAGAGAGACTAGTTTTCTCAAGACATTTCAAACACACCACACTCCTGCTACACCAGTTACAGGTCTTTTGAGAGCAACATTCTGAAATGTACCAAAACAGATTAGCTCAAATAGGGATTAAAAAGAGACTGCAACATCAGACTTAATTCACCAATGGCCCCAGAGCTGCGCTGGCATCAAACCAAGATTCTAAATCAGAAAGATATTTAGGGATGATAAAGGTCTATGTAAACTAAAGCTGTTAAAACAAAAATAAACAGTTGCGATAAAATTAATTCCATTCAAAGAAGGAAACAAATTGTTTCTAAATAGCTTAAAATGGCAGGAAAAAAAGGGGAATACATTGTGAGCTTTACCGAGCTTTCTATTTTGAGCTGTTATTTAGCAACTTAATTTTTGTTCTTTATTCTGGATTGTTCTCTCCGCAGACAATTTATGGCGCTGGGCAAAAGACGGACCACTCTGATGATGTATAAGCCAATGATGCTCTCGCCCTCTAAGTGCTTCTCAGGCTAGCTCTGTTAAGCAATGTAAAGGTCAGCTGTTCAGAGGCACACACCTGAGACGATGCAAAGGATCTCCTGATTTGGTCTGGCAGCCAGAGAGAAACGCTGTCAACTGTGTTTAATAAAACAAAGAACTGTGTAAATGGAGCTTTTTGATATTTTTGCCTTTTACAGAAGGGAAGGAAGGCGAGGGGAAATATGTCCTTTCCTTCTATTTAGAGAATGACAGCCTGGAACGCCCGACTGACGGATCTGAATCACAAAGAAGGTGAAGTTATACACGGCAATTGCAGTAGATGAGACAGGAACTGTCCTCCTTCCTTTTCCTCACATACTGGTGAAGACAGAACAAATACCCACAGACTATAAGGTATTCATCTTGAGCTTGCTTTCTATCAAAGTCCTGTATTTTGTTGAAGCCATCCCCAACAACATTTCATAACATCATAAAAAGATCAAAATCGGAACAGGAGGTTTGATTTTAAATATTACTGTAGAACAAAGCCATGTTGGTCCTTCATAGTTTAAAGGTTAATAAATTCACTCTTTCAAAAAACAAATTTATGCTTCTTTACCAAGAGTGGTTATACACGTACAAATGGCTGAGGCAGACTATCTCAATATTAGTCATTATTTGTTACTCTCAGTTATATGCCTTGGAGAAATGAAACCGTGTAATTTAAACATTTTGTCATTTCCTTTCAGCGGGTTTGTTTTCCTTAGCACGACAGTTCTTGCCACCGAAGAAACAGCCCCAAGATTTTTATGCTTGCACAAGAAATCATGCAGGGAAAAGGGGAGCGGTGTCCAGCCCCACAAAGCAGCATGCATTAAGGGCAACGCAGCACAAGCATCTTCTGCAGCATGAACACAGAGCTATCAATACGGAAGTTGGTGGCTTCACTTCATCCCCAGCCATTTCCCCGAGTACTGTAAGAGCGAATAGGAACAATCATTCATTCAGGAGCTCTGCAACTGTACCATCGTCATCTTCATTTTGGAACTATTTTTTCCACCATCCTTGCTCTCACCAAGTACAGGAACATGTTATTACACGTGAAAGGACAGGTAAGCAACCACACCCAAAAGGATTCTTTAACTGCCACTCACCAAAAAACGGTCTTTTGTGAGACTCATGGAAAACCACTTGGTAGTGGGAGTCCGAACGAACGGAAGGATTTAATGTGTTTCACCTCGGTCAACATAATTCTTCCACCCACCACTTCCAGTCCCTCGCCACCTATACATTCCTTCTCCAGAAAAAAGGATGCTTATTTTTAATCATAAAAATTTCCCTCACCCAATTTTAGCGTTGCTCTTTCTCAGATTTATTTTTCATTGTAGTAGCTGTGTATTTAATATATGTTCTTCTTCGTAAGCAAGTTATAAGAAGTTGAGGTGAAATAAAAAATTGCAACTGTCCTCTCTTCAGAACTGTTAAAATCCACATTTGGGTTTCTCATTTAACTTCGCTCACATTCAGACACTCTTAAATGGGGTTAATAATGTCATAAATACATCAACCATATTGATTTCCTTGAAAACTCTGACCAGCCACAGTTCCTTAAGGATTAGAGGGTGTGGGGGAAAAGAAAAAGAAAAAAGAAAAAAAGTGGTGGAGCAATAGAAAACACAATTAAGTTTACTC
Source organism: Burhinus oedicnemus (assembly GCA_008921705.1). Classification (NCBI taxonomy): domain Eukaryota; kingdom Metazoa; phylum Chordata; class Aves; order Charadriiformes; family Burhinidae; genus Burhinus; species Burhinus oedicnemus. The sequence goes on along the minus strand of VFFE01006970.1, from coordinate 1,566,701 downwards.
ACGAATATTTCTGTTTCAACGATCCTGTCTCATCTTCTTCCATTATATCTAATATCTATTACTGACAGCATTGTGGATCCACATATAAGGAAAGAGAGGCAAATATTTGTCAAATCAAGCATTGTATTTGCCCTGTTCCTCAGTTATAGCATCTTCGAAGAAAAAGAAAGTGAAGGAAGAAAGAGAAATTAAACCAGTAAAACCAAAAAAATTAAAAATCCAAGAAGCGTTTTTCGCGGAGGTGCCGGGAAGTTGCAGGATGAGAGAAAAAAGGGCTGTGATCAACAAAACAAGTAAGTAATTTTTTGTTGCTGTGTGTCCCTCTTCGCCCAGCATACACAGTAGCAAAAATTTTCTGAGAGCAGGTTAATGAGCAGAATGCCAAAGTTGAAATTATTGCTGAGTGGAGCCTGGCATACCTAATGACCAAAAAAGCCATGTCAGCATATGAAGTGAAGGCTGAGCATTTATGCAGGAGACAATCTTGCATATTTCAGTGAAAGGTATCTCTGATAGCAGCTACACACTAATTCAACAGCTTTTAGCTATTATAGGCCTTGGTTAAGTAAGAAAATTTCTCTTAAACAAAGCAGTTGCAAAATGGCTCTCAAAATAAAAGTATTTTAGCACTAAGCATATGTTTGTAAAGTAAAAGTTCTAAGCTTGCTTCAAAAGTTGAGCAACGCTTCATGCAATGTGATACAGGTGAATCAAAGCACCCTTTGGGCATAACTAATCTAAAGCTATGAATTGACTTGAGCTTAACTCATGGAGAAATCAGAAAGCTGAAATTAGAGTAGCTGTGTGTTTAAACCAACTTTAAACAGACATCCCTAAACCAAAACAATTCTGTGGAACGCCTCCAAATGATTTTCACTGGAGATACAAGTGCATGGATATTTGTCTAAAAATAAGGACCACAGATCAGATACGAAATTGAAGGAGCTGGCCACACCTTCAGTAGGCGTGCTTGGGAAGAACATGAGGATGCAGGAAGTGAGCTGCCAATAGATGCAGCAGGAAGAATAACGAACCCTCCTTTTTGCGTGTTATTTTAGGAGATAACATCTCTGATAGTATCAACAATGCCAAGCCTCATTTTCTTTAAAACTTTCCCAGATGACTTGATTTTGGGTACTGCCCATTTCCGTCCCAATTCCAACCCAGTAAGCAACAAACAGACCACAAATGCGGCTGGACATCTGGCCTTCTGAGATGCAGTTTTATGAGAAAGCAAAATACCTCTGCAGCATGAAAAACACAAGCAAGTCTCAACTAAATGCCAAGGGAAGTAGTATTAAACAAGGCATCTTTGATCAGCTTTAAAAACAAAGTTTAGATAGGTGTTTGCCCAGAGCAACATGAGACAATCTACTGTGGTAGTCTACTGTCTTCTTGCAGCTGGTTATCAAGCATACCTGTAGATACCCATCCAACCCTGCACTCTGTGAAATCAGTCTGATTAAATTTATTTTCTGTGTCATGGCGTGACCATGGGTCAGTATTATTAACAAGGAGAACTAAATGCAGAGATCTAGCACAACTGGAAAGATGGCTGAATTCTTCCTGACTTCACTTAGGCTCACCCTAAATGACTTGAGAAAAGAGGAAGGGCCATTTGACACTTAATAAAAATGGGCTGGGCATGGGGAGCAGGTTTCTAGAAAACTCTGAAAGGTAACGTTAGGCAACACTGTCCAGAAAGATTAATGTTGTGAAATTAAAAGCTTCAAAGGCAGACCTTGCATGTGATTTTAAGTTAGATCTTAAAGTCAGAAATCAAGCATACTGGAGATTTACTTCATAAATCCTTATTATGCTCATCAGATAGGTGGATTCGAGGACATGATGGTCTAAGCCCTGTGCAAGAACCATGCAATTTGAGTGAGGCATAAACACTCATGAAGACTACAAGGTGAGAAGCAGCAGAAAAATGTGAAGACCACCAGCCACATGGTCTGCTCCAGTCAAAGCAAGAGCGTGGCTGGAAGCATGAGAACAGCTGCAAAAAAGAGATGAATTCTGGTAGACAGGAAGATAATTCTCCATGAGGAGAATTATCAGAGCTGCATACATCCACAAAGATTTTTTTTAAAAAAAGATCAGTTTTTGTTTAAAAAACGAAGGTGTAAGTGCAAGTTATCAGAATAGAAGACTCCCACTTCAACTGCTTCATCCTTTGCTGTGAACATGCATAACATAGAAGTCCTCAGAGGTAGCAGAGCAAACACTCCCAACCCAGAAAGGAGAAAGAAGGGCAGCACAGCTTGTATCTTCTGAAGAGAAAGCTGTCTGGGACAAAAGCAGATGCCAAAGTTAGCAGAACATCCTGTTCACCGGAGGACAGGACTGAACACTTTGTACTTAGTCACACTGAATGTGACTCAGTAGGATCTCTTTCTGCTAGATTTCTCGATGAGGAAGCAGGTGGAAGGACAGATTTCTGTCTTCCTTGCTTCCTCTGTCTCGTATCTGATGTCACCATCCTCTATTCTTCTGTATTAACAGGGTAGTAAAAGCATATGGAAAGCAGCATGTTCCCTGCTTCCAAAACCCAGAAGGCAAAAACCTGAATATGAAATTAAAGTAGCTTTATGTCTTTTACCTTCCTTGGCAGAAAAAAACTACCAGCCAAAATGCTGTGAGTAATAGCTGTCAAAGACAGAATGCCAAATGAAGAGCATGCATTAAATTTAAAAAACAAACAAACAAACAAAACAAAACCCACAATGTTCTTTAAGAAAAGCAAAGCATATTTTATGAATTCAGCAATCACAATGGGAACTTTATTTTTAGAGTAGAAGGACTTTTAATTCAAAGATCTGTGGTTATTATCAAGTCTTCATGTTTCAGGTGGTAAAAATCATGGCACTAAATGGTCTTAATTTCAATCCATAGCTGAGACCCAAACAGCCAATGTAATTCACAATTTATTGTGGGCTTACATACATACATTATATGGACATATAGCATACACATGCACAGAAGGAATGAGTGCATTCTCATTGCATTAAGGCTAGGCAGTTCATCAGCAGCAAACTGACTTTAGCTTACAGACAGATATACACATGTAGAGTAGCCATAAGTGAGTAGCAGTGGCACATATTACAAGTGTAGATAAATCAAACAAGTACTGAAGACTAAAGCTATTGCTTGTTGATTTTGAAACACACTCACTGTTATAGCGTCTGTAGCTGTCAATCTTTGCCGGTGCCACTCTGTACAGAATTGTCCCTTCAAAGGCAGATTTTCCTGACAGCAGGCAAGAGAAGGAAAGAGGAAAAAAAAGAGAAGGGGCGGGGTGGGGGTGAAGAGATCGAATGATGGTAAAAAGAAGGGAGAGGAAGAGGTTTTAATCTGTATTTTCAGTCACTAACATTTTTAAAGCCTCATTAGCAAAACAACGAGAATATTATCAAAAGTATCTGATTGTACATGAAGTTAAAATATTCTTACTGCATGTATGTCAGATAAAAGAATCTCATGACTTTGCTAAAGCTGTTCTTTACAATATCCAACAGAATGCATTTTTTCTTAGATTTTTGTCTGTTGTCCATTAAGTTGCGAGACTTCCAAATGAAATTATTTGTCTATCTTATTCGGCCTCCTCGTGGACCACAGGGGAAGCCTGCAAAAAGTATTACTGCAACGATGTACTCACAGTGGCTCAACACTCCTGATGCAGATGTAGTGCACTCGAACAAGCACAGCTGACATCCATACAGGGCACTGAAATACTCACATTTCTTTACTATACCAGGATCCTGTGAGCATCAGAAATACTGCATCTTTCCAAGGTGACTTATTAGAAATGTTTTGGACATGGGAACTGTCTTAAACAATGCTTAGTTGAAGGGATAGGACACTAAAACCTGAATAAATCAGTTTTTCAGCCAACAGCTTAATCAGGTGTTTTGACTCAGCACACATTAACAAAAACAAAATACTAAAATTAAAAGAGAAAACAACAAAACAACAAAAAAACCCAAACAAATTCCACTTCCCATCTCAATCTTTAAGATAACATTTTTATTATCAAACCCATTAATTTCCTTTTTTTTTTTCCTTTGATAGCAAGATAACTCATGCTCTGACAGTTATGATATGAAATTCAAGTGAAGGTAAAGCCATGACCAGCTGAGGTGTTCTGTGTGTTGGGCTTTTCTGAAACCTGAGGCACCCAGGCGAGCCCAAGAATGTACCAATGTCAGCTTGTTGCCAATCTCACCTAGGGATACCATCATAAAAATTATTGTATTCAGTAAAATATTATAGCAAAATAGCCAGTACATGTGAATTGTCCCACCATAGCATCACACCCATTTTGGTACTAAAAATGTGGGTTTTTTCCCCCTGCATATCATTCTGTTGGACTTCCAGAAAATAAAAAGCTATACTCCTTTATGTATTGCAAAAAGCTGTTTCATTGTTTTTTCCTGCAGTTTAATTAACAACAAAAGGTTTTCCTTGCCTTATTTTTACATAATGAGAAAGCAAAAAAAGCCACAAATCCATCTTTCCACCTTGTTTTTACAGAATACCATTAAAAGAATGCTATTAAAACAGTCAAACAACAACTAAGAAATTGCTAAGAGAAAGGTATGTTAAGCTTCATGACATCGAGGAGAGCAAGAGAGAAACTAATGGACATCTAAAGTTTTAAGAACTCAAAACACAGGAGGTTGCCTGCTTGAATCATCAGCTGATGGGGCTATCATCAGTTTTAACTCCAGCAGTCATGACTTCTCAGTGGCCATCACTAACAGGTTCTAAAAATAGTTGATACATACCATAAGGCCTAGCAATTCCTGAATAGACACACACAAGAGACAGCAAGGTATAAAATGCCACCTTTAAATGTTGTCATGACATTGCCATGAAATACTAAAATGCTTTTGAAATCATCTCCTTAATACTAAGTTGTGATTCTCTCAGATATGATTTATTTGACTACATGACAACATTTTGCTTCTCGACAGGCTGTAATGGCAAGATATGGTATTGAAAATATTCTTAAAATTAATACTAGATATCTGAGCAATCTAGAAAATAATCTTATAATTCATGTATCCATTTAATATAGTAATTGAATTATAATGCATACTTCCTGTTCATGCTGTAACGGTCAGTCAAAGAAAAGCAATGCTTTAATTTAAGAGGATGCTTTAAAGAATGTGGAACTGTCGTTTACTCTTAAGGGTACCTGATCCTGTCCATACTTACATTCTGAAATGTACCGTTGAAGACAAAAAATTTGGCAGTCAGCTTACAGCTGGGACAAATACTTTAAAAACAAACAAACAAAACCCCAAACCCACAACCTTTTGATCTTGTAACAATCTGCTTTAAAAAAATCTGCTTAACTTTCCAATCTGCTGACCACCCACGATCTGAGGGGAAGCACAGGTCAGTATTCAGAAATATTTAGGCACTTTCAAAACTATCCCCAGACATTTTCAAAAAAGGGGCTTTTTTGTTCTGAAGAAACTTCTGAGGTTAGTCTATGGCAGAGTGTGAAAAGAAACCAAGGTAATTCCTTCTGGCCATTTACTCTGATCTGCCATAAAATTTACATGGACACAACAAAACAAGTAAAATCAGACAACAGCTTTCTCCTCATTGGGCCTGTACAGGTCACTACAGAAGGACAGAGAAATAAGTATTTTTATGAACTTTATTCCTAAAAAGCCAAGTTATATAATTTTTCTCTTTTCTGTATTTCTTCCACTTTGAGTTCACCAAAAATTGCATTTGGCCTTCCAAAACGGCTCTCTTTAGAGAGGGTCCGTAAAATGTGATTAAAAGATCAAGTTTAACTAAGTTTAACCAAAGCGTTAAATTTAATTATTAACTAAAAAATACTCTTGTGTTTGCACAGTGCCCCTTCTCCAAAGATCTCAAGCTACCCTCCCAAGTCTCGCAGTAAACCTGCGAAGTATTACCTTATCCATTGTATATGCAAGGTTGAAGCATTCCAGGTTGGTGCTGAAGATTACAGAGCCATACCCCAACCCTTTCTAGGCCCCTCTAGAAGCTGTGTAGAACCTCAGTGACTGCCCAAGCTTCCAGTTCAATGCACAGGCACAGCCCCTCGCACCTGAGTGTTAATTTTTCTAGAATTCGTATTCAAGGTTTCTGCCTTATGAAGTCCTGTGATAGACATTTTCGAATGTTTCCAGTGAAACAGAAAGGAGTTACTGCAGAGCTGAAGTGCTGTCATGTCTTGTCATCCACAGAGAAAGGAGTAGATCTAGAGGCATGAACGTACACTCTTTTGAGATGTTACCCAGAGCATTTCAACAGTAATGCTAGCCTGATGGCCAAATCTTCCAGGGTTTACTTGTTTGGGGTTTATTTTGCTATGTTTTAAGACCAAGCACAGATACTCGGAATGAGATTATCATTCAGTTGTTAGTTGTATAAACTTGCTGGAATTTTTGCAATCTCATAATGGAGATTTTCAAATCCAGATAGTCAGTGTACCTGAACAGAGCCACGTAAAGCACCATGTGTTAGAGAGCAACACCTGTAACAATTACATAAACCACATAGAAAGAACTGAGTTGATGCGTATTTCCCATAATTCTGCTAGGGGAATGCAGTTCTTAAATTGATTGTTTCACTTTAAGAAAAATAATTAAAAAAGCATTAAAACCCCTGTAAGAATCTCAAAATTCCTTGAGTCACTGTCTCTCTCTGAGGAGGTTTAAAGTGTTCTTCTGTTTTATAGGTATTTCGCTATTTCGAAAATAGCTTCTAATAACACACGATCTCAGCTAGCCACAAAGCACCTCCAAAGAGTTAAATTACATACAAGAAAGAAGAAAACTCATCTCTCAGCTATAGTTATCTTCAATTTAGTTAAAGAGACAAAAACGCTATGTGTGTTACCAATGTCTTCTCAATACAAGTATCACAGGTTTTAGGTTCCACTGACAGTCAGAACCAGGCACACAAAACTGAGCTTGAACTAAGCGTGCACCATTATGGATGTCGATAAAACAGGCTACTGCTTTGTGGCTGCTTTGATGGACTCCAATGTATGTTTTTGTTAAAAGACATTTTTAGGATGCTCATTATGAAGTAAATATTACCAAGTTACCTGGGAAAGGAATATTCATTCATTCTTACAGATAAGATTGGGGTATTCCATCCTGAACAGTATCACTTACCTTGTTCATTTAGAGAGTACCAAACACCACAGAATCTAGAGCTGAAACTACACCTACACAATTAGTTCTTCCAAGACTCACTGTGTTTATAACGAACAAAATTCATGATGGCATATACAGGTTACAGAAAGCAGTTTGCAATCTCACTGAAATGTGCAACTTCACTTAATGCCCTTCTTCCCTTTCCATCACACTGAAATTGTTAACTTCCTTAAAAATACTTTCATTCCAGTCTGAAGGAACGTTACCTATAAATATCTTTAGCAGAGCTGACCACAAGACTAGGTCACCAGTGCCACTACACAGGAATAGGTACTCCATTACAAAAACAATATGAAAAATTTTCATCATTACAAAGGTCAGGTTTTTTAGGATCTTATTTCTGTGGCATGGAATAAAGATGAATAATTTGCCTTAAATGGAAAAGGGAGGGAAGTATTATAATTTTCTACCTCTTACTGACAGAGTGAACTATAAAGGCTTTGGTAAATTTCAGCTGAAATAAGCTTACAAAGATCTTGGGAGTCTTTTCACTTTTGCTTGTTCAGAGATCTCAGAAGAACACTCCATAGCAATGAATATCTGCAGTGCTGAAAATAGGAAGACCTTGGCAGGTGTTGTGGAATTAGCCTGAGTATGTAAATACAATTGACTTTTTTCCTTTTCACTAAAGATTCAGAACTGATCACTGAATCAGGAAATAACAAGAATATCTGTTTGAAGAACAGAAAAAACATGAAGACCAACAAGTGTCCATTTCATATAACAACATACTTTTGGTTCAGGTTATTCTCCAAGGGAAGTTATAAATAGGACAACCCACTACCATGCTTATACTATTGCAAACTTAGTTACCAAACATGCTTTTCACCTGCAGCAGTACTGGCCCACTGTAAGTGAGAGAACAAAGTCCATGTCCCAGTTCTGGCCTTTTTCCCTTTGGCTGCTGGGGCAGTGGGTGACGGAGGTGATAGTAACATGCTCAGCACCTGGAGGGAAAAAGTGCCGCATGTCCCACACCAATAATTACGAAGCCTTAAATCTACTGGAGTCATTATAGAAGGCATGGCACTTTAATCCCTCATTTAAATAAGCACAGCCACTTTGTAGATGTTTGGTTACTTTGCTCAGTTTCCACATCTAAAGACACAAAAAAAATTGTAATTCATTTTGAAATACAAATCCAATAATCATCATTGCCTTCTCTGTTCTTGGTCTGTTGCAGCTCAGCAAGGCTTAACACAGATCAGGGAGCGATGCCAATATTAAAATTCAAATAGTATTGTAAGTACACAATTATCTTCATCATCTGACCCTTTCACAGCACAAATTAAGAACATGGCATTCAAAAACACTTTCAAGCAAGAGATACGATCGTGCTACTCTGTCAACGTGTTAGTGGGTAAAGACACAGACATACATACAGAACATCAATAATGTTTTTTTCCTTACTTGGCTTTACTTGCTCTTCCTGTGCTATTCCAACATCATCAGAATCAGACAATTCCTTTATGAAGTTGGAAGGAAACATGCCAGTCTTTCCATTCAGTATACCTTCCCACCAGCCCTCTTCTACCTGCACCAAGTTGAAAACACAAAAAAGGGGGTTTAACATAAGCAACACTTTACAGAGTTACATTATATACACTATTTTCAGTAACAATGACAGTAACGATTTTGAGCAGATTGTATTAATTTCAGGTATAAGGAGCACATGGCATAGGCTCACCACAGAACATCGCGCTTTTTTTATTTTTAAAAAAGTAAAAACAGCAAAGATGCATGCATCCATCTGTAAATGTCAGCAGTGTTGACACCAGTCAGAAGCACAGATGAGCATTAAATAAAAGGTTAACGGAACAATTAGAGAGCACACTGTTTCTCCACATTTCAATTTTTATGGATATCATTAGTTCAATCACTAAATTTTCAGCACACACCATATTCCTATTCATGACCATCTTCTTAATGTATGTGATTTACAGATTCTAAGAGTTTAAATTCCCTAACTAGTCAATGGTAAAAGAAAAATGCCTGCAAAGGGCTATTCAGAGAATCTACATTAGGTATCTTAATATAAATCATGTGAATATTCCTGCCTTCCCCATGAAAATCAGAAAATCTCTATTTTAAAAATTAAGAATGTTGCTACATCATTAATGTGTTAACATAAGAACTCTACAGAGAACAAAGAACAGTACTAATGCATATTTAACTCTAGATTTATAAAGAGCTACTGAAAGACATAATAATGACATGGTCAGAAGGAGGAGAGACACTTCCTACCACAATCCCAAGAGAAAATATCACTTAAAAATGACAAACTCTCTCCTGTATAACCCATTCAGGATTGAACGGCAGTGTCAGGCAGTAAAATGACAGCCCTTAGAAACCACATGCCTTTAGGTTATAATGGGACAGCAAGAAATGACTTATTATATGCATCAGCTAAACACACCCTTGACAGATAAATATTTTTCATCTGTCAGACAGTGTGCATTCACCAAACAAATGACAAAGGAGGACAGTATCAATCTGTGACACATCCATCTCCAATAATGTTTGACCCATCTCTTTCCTGCCCCTCAACAAAAATTATGAAAATAGAAAGTTAATTTTAATAGTTGAGGCTGTTCACATTTACTGTTAAAAAACCAACCCCACATCTTAAATGGTACTAGCTAATTATTATAGAAAAAAAGTCTGGTTTGTATCACTTATCCGTGAAAATCTCAAGTTCTTAGAAAACAAATCTCTTAATAATAGAAGCAAGTATTTCCTCAAACTATAGAGAAATGGTTGGATTTTTTTCAACTTAGCTACATGTACAATGTTACTACAAAGCAAATTGTTGTTATTTCAGGAGTGCTTCCTGTGCTTTCTCTCCATCTTCATCCTTTTTAGCACATTTCTTGTCTTCCTGGGTTGATTTTTTGTTTTAATTTGAAAGCGGTTCAGACCAGCACAGCTACTTTCATTTAACCTCAGTACCTATCCATGACAAAACTTTTTAAATTATTTTTCCCCAAATGCATCAGCAGTATTAGTGAGGTCAAGCACAACCCTGGGAATAATGGCTATTATCTTGATACTGCTTCAGAGGACAGAATACAAATCACTAAATTACTTCAGCGGGGTGCAGTTTTTTTGCATGATAGTATAAAAGTCTCTAAAAGGTAATATTTGCTTTTCTTCTCTCCTGACAAATTAAAATCCATATGGAAAAATGAAACTGCATGACACACAACACTTAGTAGTCTCTACAAATTATATCTCTAAATACTTCTATATGATATATTGTTTTACAGAAAATACACAACATGGACAAGACTCTTTGAACTACAAAATATTTCAATTTTTCTAATGCACTCTTCCCAGATGGCTCTATTGATTAGAGCTAAACATTAAACCATAACTGCATTAGCTGATTGACCAGAAGATTAATCACAGGGGAATGACACAGTTCCCAAGATCCTTGTTTTGCAAGACGCTGAGATTACTTGACAGAAATAAGGTGACCAATATCACTCAGTTCCATCTTTCCCTCAAGTAATTTTCTACTGCTTACTTCTTCCGGGTAACACTACAGTTTTCTTACACATTAACATTAACACTCTATGTGGCGTGTTTATGTATGGATCTCTATGTATGTGTATAGAAATACACATATACAAAGATCCTTAGACATGTAAATCTAAATTGGATGTGAATATACTCACAGCATTCATTAGCTTATTATCCGTTTTCCAGCTGATACAAGAATGAATTATCTGAAAGTACCATGTCATATTCAGTATTTCTACAAATTCAGAAAAATCTAATGCAAAACAGATTTTTTTTTTTTCCACAAGAACATGCAGAATCATGTTAACAAGACATCAGAGGTTCAGGTCAACCTGGGCCTCCCAAAGATTTATTAGGAAATTTTAATCAAAAGTATTAAAAGTATTTTAAAACAATATAGCTACATGCTACATACATTTATAAGCCTCAAAACACACCAGCTAGAGATTAATCCATACAGTAAAGAAGACACTAAAATACCCCCATGATTTAGTTATCCCAAATTGGGGCAATCCATTGCCACATGGTTTGAAATGTCACAATAATTCCCAGCCAATAAAACCTTCTAAATGAAAATCCATTATTCATGGAGGTAATCCATCTGGAGGTACAAGCACTCAATAAAATTTGTTACTATGGTATTATAACGAAGTGCTTTCAGAATTTATACATCTAGGTCCTGATTTATGCCCAGCATTCACGTGCTGAACCAAACAATTTAAAAAGAGGAGGATTTCGTTCAGTAGTCCATGTCCCTATGCCAGAAAATTAGTTGTACTATTCATAATATCCTACACATCAAACTTAAGTTCAGCCTGAATACGAAATTTTTAGTTTTAATTAGAAAAAGAATCTTTTCAATCTACCAAATGTAAGTGGCTACAGCTAGAGGTATTTTCAAGACGTGTTTTCAATGTATTATATCTGTTCACCGCCTTGCAGAAGACATGGCATGTCCTCATCTCGCCAAGCCCCAAGGCTGCCAGTAGTGCTGTCACACCACATTTGAAGAGCAACAACATACAGGGAAGTGAGTGAAGATACTTCATTACCCAGGGAGGAAATAACACATACACCCAACTGCAACTCAGTCGATGCCATGCGTGGGGCAGGGACAGATGCAATAGCAGACAGCTACATGCAGTCCAAGGCCTGGGTGTGATTGAATGAGATACAAACTACAGTATCACCACAGAATCATCCATCTCACTTCTAGAGAAACACATTCCCTCAAGAAGCCTTGCTTTTGGGATTTAAAGGGAAATTTAATCTACACAATACTTACGCAGCATTCAAATGTTCTTCCAATATCATTGGGGTTTGGGGTTTTTTTACATTTTCAATGAAGAAAGAATACTTGTACTATGTTTTTAACTGATTTAATCAGTACAGCCTTGTGTGGTATAAATGAGGTTTTTGGAAACTATAAATCATTCAAAATATACTGGTTGACTTTGTTAGAAAGTGAGTATTTAAACAAATTGTGAGATCCCAGCACACAATAACAACCCAGACCAGAAAGATAGTAAGAGGTTGTAATAGTTAATTTCACTTACAAATAATAATATAAATAAGAAATAAGAATGAAATGCTCTAAATAGATGCCATGGAAGTGGACAAACAGGAAAATAACACAGAATTATATGGATGAGACATTCAGACACACAAACAAGAGGTTCTCAAAAGGGTATATGGATGCTAGGACATTGAGGTGCTTAGAAGTCAACAAAAAATTATTGAAATCAGCCTATTTCCATGCTTAAAGTACACAAAAAAATAAAAAAGAAAATCATAAGATAGCACTTGAGGCCTTCAGGCAAACACAATAGCTCTATTTCAGACTGGGAATGCCGTTTTATTCTGTAACTGTAAAGCAACCAAAGAAAACAAAACCACTTCAGTGGGTCACTAGGACTATAAGGAAACATTACTTTTTATTTTCTTTAGGTTTTCTCTTCACGGCCAATACAATCTGTAACATCACCGTTTAAAGAGAGAAGTGTCAGAGGAAGCATCAGCCTGACCTGCAGTGCAATAAGCCTTAAGCCTTGTTGTTACAAGCCTAGAAGCATCTTCCCTTGAGGGACCTGGGCAGCTGTCCCTGTAACTCCAGGACGGGATACCCAAAATGAGCAGGAAATGCTGAGGGCAACTACCAGCAGTTGCTTGCCAGAATATCTCGGACTCCCACAGCTGCTTGCTTACACCTTGCTATACAATTAATAGGCTAAAGTTGTTAAATAATTAAAATGTTCAGTTCTTTGGAATCACTGACCTGAAGTGTGTTTCCAATAAATTCCTGTTCCACAAGCTTTTCTACAACCTGAAGCTTTGCCTATTAGGCTGACAGACTACTCACAGCTCAGCTAGGGCAAACGAGGGAGGCTTTGAGTCAGGAAAGGTTTCAGGTGGAAGAAGGTCTCCTTGGATCAAAACAGAGTCTGTCTGGGCTGTTAAAACCAAAACACAGTCCCAGGAACAAAAGCAATGCCAGAGGCAGGCAACAGGAAGGAGAGAAGCCCAAGGTCAACAAATTTTCTTTTGCTTAGGGAAAACTACAGCACAAAAAGCAAAGGAAAAAACCTCCCTTAATTTTATACATTCTGAAGGAAGATCTTGAGCTTGGAGGACAAAAGCAATCGTATATTGAAAGGAAATTAAAAACATAGATTCTCAAGAGGTGAAATAGACAAATCATATTCGCTGCCAATGGGAAAAGAAATTTTGGAAACAAGACCTCAACAGAAGATGGTGCCTACAGTGCCACTTGATGGCTTATTCTGGGAGTGCATTCAAAGAGAGCCATACCTGTGAGATGTCAACCAGCCCTTGGGCTTCTGCTACAGCACATCTGGAAGCTGTTTGATCACTTTAGTGCAAAAGGGAAGAATTAAAAACTGCAGAAGTACCTTGTATTACGGGATCTTTTCAGCTTCACAGTTCCTTATTTTACAATGTCAAAATGTGCTTTGGGATTTTTTTCGTTTGTTTTTTTGTGGTTTGGGTTTTTGTTGGGTTTTTTAACATCATCTTCTAAGTATGAAACTGAGGGACCGAGAAAGTGATCACATAGAACTGGAATGACCCTATAAAGAGTCAGAGGTATTTGCACCCTTATTTCCATAAAGAAGCCTCCCACCACATGAACTAACCATACAAGCAATAGTCATAGAAGTCCTTGTGAATGACCTTTTGGAAGAGGATCAGGAAAAACACCTTGCCACAGGATTTCACGGAAAAGTAACTGAGGGACGTGGAACCCCAGCATTCATTCCCAGCTGTTTTCTTGCAGTATTACACAGTTCTGTAGTTGTGGCACAGACCATCCCCTCGCCACTATTAAATATTCCCCTTTCAACTCTACAGCTGTCAAAATAAGTTACTGTAAGGAAAGTCCAGCTCAATCCCCAGTGTTTATCCTGTTCTTGGAAACAGGTTGAGCCACTTTATCTCATTATGACAACAAAAAAAACCCACCAGCCTTGCCCAAAAGGAGCAACAGATTTGTAAAAAATCAGCCTGCATTTTTATAATTTCAAATGAGTTGTTTATAGGATTTGATCATGTAATATATGGCAACGTTAACTAAAAGTCAAAGAATAAGCTCAGTGGTAATACAGCATGGTTCAGTCAAAGACTTAGTTGTGACCTTAACTCTATGCACTACACATTGCCAAAAAGCTGACTTCTCAGCAGGATGAGGCCACAAGGTATATAGCAGCATGACAACAGACTAATCCCAAATGAAAGCGGGAACTGTTGAATGACATGCCAAATGTACTTATTCTGAGGCTACAGGTTAATTGTCTGGCATTCCATGAAAGTCTAAGGGTGAAACATAATTGGAATTCAGATATTTGCATTTAATAAGACAATTAGTTACAGTTGTATTTTGGGACAACTGTAATTAGAGTTATAGTTAATGAGCTAGGAAAATGACAAGCAAAAAGCTATCAATCACATATTAAACGTGAACGTAAACAATGATGAAAATGCTTCTCTTGTTAGTTTCAAATGCACTTTTAATTTAAGTCTGTTAATTAATGTCTCATGGGTATCAGTGTCTGTGTAGTTATGGAAACCTCAGCAAACAACAAGCATTTTTATCTGTTGTGATGAATGTTTGATCTTATTATAATTAATTTCTAACTATTTAGAACAAATAGGAAGGAACTGTGAGTTCTGAACATATACAGCCTCCAAGGATATCTATCTGGTGACATGCCTAGCATCTCAAAACTCAAGCTTGCTGTTGCTGCTGTTTCAATCCACTGTACAGCCCCAAACCACTTTGCCACAACAGGAATTTCCAATAGTACCTACCACTAACATAGACAGAAAAATCCTTTCAAAAAGTATCTTATCCAATCTGTTGGCACCAGGAAGAAGGATCTGGGGCAGCTTTAGATGCTACTACACCTCAGGTGTTGGTTAGCACCCTGAAGCAGAGGTGGGAGGAGGGAAGACAACCTCATCCTTAGCATGTCACCATGTGGTATCAGTGTAACCCATTTTCACTGGGGGTCAGGGGAAATACAGATGGGCACTGATGAAGGCAGCTGAGAAGAAGACTTGCACTACCTTCTGCCAACCCATTGCTGGAGGCAGTGAACTTCAAGGGCTTTGAGGAGGACCAGAACCCATTTCTTTAAAGATGAAGCCAAATTAGTGCAGTACAATAGGAACCAACTTTTCTTTGCAAGAGGAAAAGTTTAATAAGTTGTAGACCATAAGTGACATTTTAAACACATTTTTTGCTAAATACCTACATAAACACATATGGACAGTATTTTGATCTAAACAATATCTATTTTAGTTTGCTGTAAGTCAGTTAGGGATTGATTTATTTCCAACTAAACAAATCCACAGAGATTGGTTGGTGCAGCTTTCTATATCAAATAAAAGTTCCTGTTTCAAGAGAAAAATTCTGCTCTACTTTTTCAAGGAATTAACACCAGTATGATAAGGGCAGAGAGGAAGTAATAACAGCAACTATTCAACATCAACTGCTTGGTATCAACCAGGATGGAAAATAAAGGTCACTCACACAACAACACTTCCTGAGGTGCTGAAAATTTTTTCTCTAAATTCCTTTATTTTCCCTGTTCCACCATCTGATCTAGTTCCACCCCAAAGAGTCAGACAATGTCCTGGATTGTGTGAATGCACCAGATGATGCCTGAGGCAGAGCTTATGTTTCAGTAGGTATTTTGTAAGGTCAAAGTGGACACAGCCTCAGCTGTGTCAGCTGTTCCTCAGCATTTACTTATGGCCAGTAGTTCAAGTCAGCCATGAGCAATCCTCTTCCACACTACAGTAAAACTAACTCCAGTATGACATTCTTTAGGAGTGCCAAACAAAAAAGCAGCCCTAGACAATATATTTTCTTAAACCTTAGAATCAGCAAATTGTCAATGCTTTCTCCAACAGTAGCAATTCAAGGTACAATTATGAGTTTAAGACTACCAAGTCTGTAATTGGCAATCCAAGTGGGTTTCAAAAAACATGCCCTTAACTATAAGCACATACATGCAAGTACAGGAATGTTTCATAGTTGTACATCTTTCAATTTTAATGCAAACATTTTTGGTGTCATTTGGATTTAAATAAATCTGTTATTTATAGTTAAGTTGTTCAAATTTCTAAGAAGACAAGAGATGCATTTCATAAGAGCAGTCTAGTGTCTCATCTAAATTATTTAATCATACAATTCATTTGGTACAGTTAATTTGTTGGCTGGATACTAGGAAGGGGTTTTATTCCATCACTTTACTCTTGAAAGACACAGACTTAAAAGGTTTAAGTAGGGCAACTGACGGAAGATATTTGTGTGGCCATGTGAGGTCAAATATACTTCAAATTGTGCAATGAAAACAGCTCGTATGCTGCCATGAAACTCATTAAAATATTGGGTTTACACTGTCTTCAAAATATGCTTTTAAATATCTTACAACCTTGACATCCTCCACCACAATTCTGCTCACAGACAGAATAAGGTTAGTTAAGTGACACATCATGTCTGATTCCAGGAAGAACTATGTGCAGAGCTGGCGTGCACAGCTATGTTAAAGGAAAACCCGTGATCATTAAGCTTCTTGCATTCAGATGTGAGAATTTAATCTCTTTGAAGAAAATGCTGGATGTCATGCAGATTGCAGTAGAATTTATCTTCTTTTAGAACTAATTTCTTAAGCGACATGCAGGAAAAAGAAAACTAATCATATATCCTTGATAAGAGAAAAAATGCTGACTTATTAGCTGCTGAGTCACAGGGGAAAAAATCATATAAATAAACGATACAAGCTGAAACACACCTTTTATTGGCTGCTTGAGCAGACCAAGCTCTTAGATCTTTTTAAAGCTAAAGACTAAAGGAGTTTGAATGCATTCTACTTAAAGGCTTCATGTTAGCATTTTGACTTTTGGTCCTCGTGTTATTAAGCTCAAGAAGGTATTTCTAAAATCACTAATGGAACAAACCTGAAGATACTTGGAGCGAACAGCATTCCTTGATCCTGCAACCAGATTCACCCATGCAAAGAAAATTTCTGTATCTCTGTCCAAGCTTTTGTAATTTGTTCCCAGTCCTAAGAGATGTGCATTCATTTTCCACATCCATCATTTCCATCCAAAATAAGTGCATCTTAAGTCTCTAAAGAATTAGTTGGGGTTTTGTTTTCTTTTTTTTTTTTTTAAACTGATTAGATTAAAATGAAATTGTTAAAATTTGCAGGCAAAGATGACAAAAGGTGAATGCAATGGCTGAACTCCAGAGGGTTTCAAGTGAATTTCTTAAATGTGTTTAACTTCATAAAGATAATTCTTCCCTGTGGCTAGCTTAATAAAATTGGGAAGAGCTTTTTCTGCTATAATCTTGGTTCATCAGAGATTTAAACTCAATAGCCCTGTAGCACAAACTTTCAGCTTTTTCCCTGAACAGAACTCAGAAGCGTCAACTGATTGAGTAAAACCAGCAGAAGTGCTACAGGGAAAAAAACCCTCATGAAATCCATAAGCAAACAACCATATCCCCTCACCCCCAACAGTAACCCAAACCAGACACATCAGTACACCAGAGAAGAAAAACGTCCGGTTTAAACTATCTCTTAAAACACACTGTATCTGAGAGCTTAGCATGCACAAGACACGTCAGAACTGCAGCTGTGTATATTCCATTAAAGATCTGCTCACCTCTCCCACAACTTCAATGATGTCACCAACTTTTAATTCCAGTTCATCTTCATTTTGAGGCATATAACTGAAAGCCACTTGACATCTTCTTCTTCTGTTTCTCTCTCCTGGTGGAAATGAAGAAAACAGGAAAACTGTAAAATGAAGACAAAATTTCATGCCAAACACAATCCAGGGGAAATCATTAAAGATGAAATATTATTCTTTGAGCACTATTAAAAGAATCTGAATGTTTGCAATGCTTAGTATGTCTGCCTAGAATTAATTTACAAAAAGAAGGTGGATAAAAGATTTCTGGTGCATATAATTTCTTTCAACTATTTTTATAACTCAATGCAATTAATAAATGAAAATAAATTGTGAGGATTTTTTGCTTTCTGATATATTATTCAAGAGCCAAAATTTAATTAATAGGTTGTGCTTCCTAGTGACAGGATGGACAAACTTTACCCAGAGGATCTTTCCAGGTGTATTTGCTACAATTTCTCTTCTAGGCTAATACTCTATACACATGGTGTAGGCAAATTCAGAAATTGGAGGGGTGGGGAAGGGATACAAAACCTTGTGGCTTTTGCTGATATGGAAATAAGCTCTCAGCTGATTATTTTGTTGTTTTTCTCCATAATTTTGTATCTTTCTCTCCATAATTCTTTCACAGGTGTGCAAATATCTCACTAACCTTTTTTTTAATATATATTCTTTTACTTATATATATACACACATATAGATATATATGTATGTATGTATGTATATGTATGTATACATACATATTTGTAAGGTGCATATTTATGTGCTAATATCAGATTACAGAAAATAGAAGGAAAATCCACCCCAAAGGACCCCCAAAGCTAGGTGTGCCATTGGGTTAGTGTGGTTAAGACAGACTAAATTTGATAATCAACCAGCCACTGAAATGATTTTACCAGCCATCTCGCTCTTCAGCTTGGGTGTCCAGGTTCCCATGAGAAGCTGGTATGAGGGTGAATTTTTGGATGCATGACTGGAGAGAGGCTTGAATTCATAGCTCTGAATAAGGGTGAGATCCCTTACTTGACCCTTTTGCCATCACAGTTTCAAGACAGACAGTCAAATGAAAAGATTCAGTTCCAGAGCTTTGTTTGCCAGATCTGCTGGCTTACATACAGTTATGGTTGTATGATTTGTAGCAGAGTGGAGGAGAGAACTTCCCAAAATCAAGCTGCCAAAGCTTGCTGCTCAGCCTCTATTAGCTGAAGGAAAACTTACTGACATGAATCATGACCATGTTGGAATGTTGAGGCAGAGGAGAAGGTAGGAAAGAGAAATAATTCAAAACACAAGATTCACTGATTACTCCCTCTTCTCTAGAAGATGTGCAATGTATAAACCATACTATGTTGTATTATTATATATACATGTATCCACACAAACATATATACACACAGTCTACACAAGTAAATGTACTTTGTCTCATGCTATTTCTCTTAACTGTTAAACATGCTCAATACACACCAAAATCAGTTGTGTAAACACTGTCCAAGAAAAGCCTTAATCTGACATTAAATCACAAAAATGGATTTTATGGTCAGTCTATTATTTTCCCTGCAACATTTCTTGATAATCCTGCTCTAGGGCAAACAGTAATAAAAAGTTACAGAACTTTTTTTTCCTAATCTATTAATTGAAACTAGAGAAAGAAGGGAGAAGGGAAGCCATTGAGTTTGGCTTTCTGACAGTATTTTTCACAGCTACTGCAATCCTGCATGAGTGGCAGCTTTCTGAATGTTAAAATTCATACCTTAATGCAATGTAACCAAACTTGCTCAAATTGGCTCTTTTTTCCACCTACAGATGACTGTTCGTTCTTCACCATTTAAACTAAAAAGGTCCTAAATTGACAACTTTACACAGCTGCATTCAAAATAACTTAAATATAATAAATACCTTCCATACTGAGTGCTTCTTTGATTGTGCAAAAGAGGCTGGCTATTTTCCTGAAAGATAACAGTCCCACTATGATTTCTACCATCAAGTAGGAACTGATGTGCAGATGCTGCCTGATGTGACAGATGTCAGTTGCCACCCTATTTAATAATCAATATTGTGTGACTCTTGCATAATATTTTTGAGATTGCTAAGAGAGTAAGAAGTAAACACAATTCTGGATGTTAATAATAGAACTGTATGACTCCTTCCCCCTCCCACCCCATAAAGTTTCTTTTATTACTGTATAGGAAATCTAGCGAAAGTCTGCATTTATCTCCATTAGTCTCATTGTTGTCTCACTGATCTCCCTCTCCTCCTAAATCTTTCTCTAGAGAAATACCTAATTGGAGAGTAGCAAGCCAACAAGAGGCATAGACTCTATGTACCAACTAGTTCTTCTCTGTGGTCTAATGCAAGACAACTGATCCAGTAGCAAATCCCTATGGTTTTAAGGAGGAGGTGCTGCTGGACTCAATGTGCATGCTGATGCTTGGAGCACTTGAGCAGAGCATGAGTTGTGTGAAGAGCTCTACAGCCAAGGGGTATCTGTTTTTTCTTATACTACGGCAACCTGGGTAATAACAGCAGTATGAGTTTTCTAAGAAAACAGAACTGATTGATTGATAGGAAAAGAAGTTGGAGTAACCAAGCCATGCAGATACAAAAACTGTTAGTAAAGAAAAACTCTGGTTTTGCAAGTAAAGTATTCCCACCCCAGCATCACCAATTTTTTATCTGTTTCTTAACTAGCAAAAAGTCTCCAAAGGCAGTGTGGTGAGGAACCAGAAACACCAACTGGGACAACTAACAAGCAGTTTAGACAGAAACACTTAAGTCTTGGTCTTCTCTCGCCATTTTCCCTTTTGCTAATATTGCCACTTAATGCAGAGTATTATCACAATCTATGCTTTAACTGCTAGTCATCTGAGATCTAAAGGGCACACTGTGACTTTAAAATGTAAGTAATTTGACTGACTGATGTAAAGTTAATTTTAAACTATACAGGGTACCAATTCTGCAGTGAAGACTGCAGACACTCTCTAACTGAATCCATTTTTTTTCTTACTTGTAAATTGATGAAGGAAATATTTTGTGGGAGTCTTTTTGCATTTTTCTCCACACTTGAGTGTAAACTGAGTTACTTGCAAGTGAAAAGTTCCCAAGTGGTAAAAAGGCAGGTAATAAAACCAGTACTTTAAAAGGTGTGCTGCAAAGTCCTCACTGGGTTTTGAAAGGCTTAAAAGAAAAAAAAAAAAGGGATCAGTGAACTTTTACAGGCCCATGTATAATAATTTCTAGCAAGTAACCTGCTGCGGGCAGCATCACACTGCTCTGCCTGCTGCTTGCAGTTCTAGGCTTTTTCATTTCCTGTACCTGTGGCGCAACATCAGAAGTGTTTTGAAGGCAAAACGCCTATGAGCTGCTCTGCTGGTCAGGAACTAACCGAGCTACATTTTATTCAGAACAAGCTATCATACAGAAATAACATCACTCACCCTTGTAAAAAACACTTGCTCCCATTTACATAGTTACAATAAACCTCAAAGGAGAAAAAATCACACGCCTAGTTTGTGTACTCTGTTCTTAAAACAAACTCGGCAGCCACAGAGAATTTGCTGTGCGTGTCCAAGGGGGCTAACAAACCAGTGACTGCAAAGCATATTGCATCTGAAGCGATGGCACCAAGACCACACACCTGTGCGGCAGAGCGTGCCTGGCTCTGCTCCGCTGCCTGTAAGGGCTGTGTTGAAGGCACTGAACTCTTACAAAGTGACTGCAGATCTGGAGAGGGAGGAAAGAACATGGACCACGCATACACTGTGAAAGGTGTCATGTCACCATGCACCTTAAGAGTGAGGTTGGCTGCCTCCTTATTTGCAGCTGTTGAATGCCAGCTCCAGATCACCCCACCTGAGGGTACCGTTCCCTCCACCCTGACAAGTGAACTGTTTCTCTGATCATTCTCCAAACACTTTAGCTCAGAGCAAAACTTGGTAGCTTAGCAGTGTAAGGATCAGGCTTTGCTAAATCAGCTCCTTTTGGTCTTTATCCTAAGATTCACCTATCTCATTGTGGGTGTCCCTGAGTTGAATGTCTAAATCTGAGTTCTGGAGAGAACCTAATACCTCCAGAGGGTATTTAGTGTCACTGTAAAATAGACAGCTAAAATACATCAGATGAATGACTCTCTGGAGGTGCCTTTTTCTACTGGTGTGGATAGATCAGACCTCAACATCTAACTTTAAAAGGTCTACAGTTAGGTCAAATGGAAAAAGCAATGAACATATATTTAGAAACTTAAAACTTAGAAACAAATCTTTGAGGGTACAAACCTAATTCGTTTCAAAGTGGTGTTTGATCAGATTCTAAAAATGGCGTGGTTGCCTGTGACAGCAGGAGACCATAAAGGGGCTTCCTCCAGCTGTACACACGTAAGAGAATGATTCCTAGACGTTTAAACAGCCCTCTGGCATTAGCAATGAAGACAAAAAAGAGGCAATGACAACACATCATCATTCAATGCTTACCTTTGTAAGAGGCACCAAAAGCTGAGGCAATGCTACACAAGAAGTCACACTGGTCCTTATATGCTGCCATCGGACCCAGGAAAGGTCAAAAACTGACAACGCGAGATTTGATGAAAAGCGTGGCAGCAGCAGAGCAGATAGGAAGTACACTATTTAAAAGTGGACTGGAATTTTCAAATCCAAACTACTTTTTTTTAAACTTAAAACCTTTGTCATGAAACAGATGCTTATATAAATGTGTGCACGTGTGAACAGGTAATATGGTAGTCTCTATGGAGCCTACTTTTCACTGATGACAATGTCTTTGTAGCCTGTCCTGTCAGTGAAAACCACATGGTTAACTTCACTAACAGAAGGTCCATCAATTATAGATACTATTCCACTTTTTTTCCCACCGCAAGAGAACAAGTACAGCAATCCCTTTCATAACACAGTACAACTATTCTACAGAGTCAAAGAACTACATTCAATAAAAACCTTCAGAGTCTTCCTGCTGACAAAAGGTATACCTAAATGGCTGACAATGTCTTCAAAACTAGGCCCCACAGTTTTGTAATTGGATCTGTTTTAAAAAGAGACGTATCGATATCATTGCGGCTCAGACAAACAATCCAACCCAATTGTTCCTGGATTTCTTTTATTATTGTTTTTTAATAAAGGAGTGTTACTATGGAAATTGCATGGGTTAGGCTGGGGACTAAGTCAAGGTTTGCAGTGTGAGGAGCCTAACAACATTTCTCCCACATCTGAAATATTTCACACTAAAGTACATAGCAGCTCCTGCAGATCCATGGATTTCCTGTTACTGCGGGCTTGCTGGGCAAGCTCAGGTGAACCACAGAAAGAAACTGAGATCCACTGGGCCACCCTTCAAGTAGATGCAAAGTGACTGAACTCAGTAAAACTGTTGGGCAAAGAAGCCCCTTTCAGGCAAGTCTATTAGGAGGAAAATGACAAGTTGAAGGAAAAGTTTCCTGTCTTCTATTTCACATTTCCCTGCATGCGACATCACCTGCCCATCAGCCTCAGTTGCACTTCCCAACCTTCCAGCTTTCAACGCTGTAACTGTAGCTGGGGGCAACTGGTTCAGTGCGCAGTGTCTCCTGGTTAGACAAGCTGGGCTGTGGTATGACCCAGCTAGAAACCAGTTCTAAATTTAATGTGCAAAAAGACAAAAGGCAACAATTGTACAACTAAGAGATGACGTATATGCTTTAGGTTGCATGTTACTGATTTTAATGGTATTGATGAAATTCTGGTACTGCTGTTTTGGGCTGCCAGCCTACATAGTAACTGTATATCACCTTTATTTTTGGTTACAAATCATTGAATTGTGTATATTAAAATGCAAATGTTAAGAAAAAGGTTGAGTTACAAGCTTACTTCTGAGAAAAATTCTTCTTAACACCACTACCCTCAGTAGATGCTTTTGAGAAACAAAAGTTACCTAATTAAGAGCAAACAGCATTAAAAATGTTAACTTTTTTAATTGTTTTTTTTTAAAAAAAATATATTGAAGATAGCGTTCACAGATTCAGATAAAGTCTTGATCATACTCAATTATAATGTGGATTCTGTCACTATCTTCCACAACACAAGGACTCCACGATCTTACAGCCACCCACTAGTAGAAATACAATTCTGATTTTAAAAGGCACCGGAATCGTCAAGTTCCAATTTCCTTCTTTTCCTGGAGGATTTTGGCAGTATTTTTCTCGCCTGGGATGTGACATGTCAATTCCAACTTTCTCATCACCCACATGCTGTTAGAAGGGTGAACGCTTTTGGGTGAATGACAAAAAACCCCTCCTGAGGTCTGTTTGTTCTCTGTCTAGCAGAAAACAGAATTAAGCTGGGTGTGAATATTTGGGGGGGCGGGGGAGGTAACATTGGGGTTTTTTTTGTTTGGTTTGTTGTTTTTTGTTGTTGTTGTTGTTTTTTTAATTTGTGACATTATTACACCAGAGAAGAGAAAGATAAACTGCAAGGAGGGGTGAGGGGAGACGGAATATCTGAGGTGCTTCCAATACTCTACCAAACGGGTTATGCAGAGCTACTGTGTTTTTCTACAAGCAGATGAACTGGGAAGTGCCCTGCTTTGACGTGTGTAGCTGAATCACGGAGATTGTAGGACTCCATTAAGCACAATTAAGCCACAATGCAATATGCCATCACTGATAGTAATAAATTACTCCAAGTGTGTTAATGTTCTACTGTTACTGAGGCGTAGGTTTTCTCTCACTAGACTCCACAGCAACACTTCCAGGTTTCAGCCATCTGGCTGCTGCTCTGAATTTTATGACCAAGATTTGTCTGTGAGCAACCTGAAGGCCTGGAAGACATTTTTGTTACACCATCACATTTTAACACATATGGACTGTCAGAATAACAGCAAACCTCATATTGTTCAATAAATTCATTCTTTTGTTAAAAACATGCAGCAATATTCAGGCCTTTTATTGTGTATAAGTCTTTTGCATAACAGCAGTAATTATTGGAAGCAACTTACAGCAACAATGTAGTACCAGTGGTCATATGCATTTAGGAGAAAACCATTAATTAACTGGGAAGTGGGGCACTTCCGTATGCCACAGCAGGAGCCAGGCTTGTGCATCTGACAGAGAGAACTGAAATACTAGTGAAGCTGAGATCATTATTTAAGCCTAACCCAAAGCAGAAGGAAATACTAGAAAAGTAACTGTAAACAAACTCAAAAGACACTTGCACAATTTAAACATACACAACCAAAATTCTTTTCTTTCTGCGCCTGAAAGTTTTAAAACACATATAAAAGGAATAGAAACTTCTGCAAATGCAACATCAAGAATGCAGTCAACTCATCATCAGCAAATTAGGCAAAGCAAGTCCAAACTCCAACAGGGACAGTTGGCCTTGCCATACAGGCTGCATATTTTATTCTCTCTTTTAGGGGGAAAGTGTAAAACACAGTATTAAACTACACAGTAACTCAACCACATGCAGAGCTGAAAATGTGTATGTTCATCAAAGCTACTAGTTATAGTACCTGTATCTTTTAAATTTCATAGTGTAAATGATTGTTTTGGATTAGCATTAAAGGTGAAACGCACCATCAAAAGACAAAAATTGGAACTTGGTGACAGGGTTTCTAACAGGCTTTTCAAAGTGTACTTTAAAAGCAGTTACACAGATTTGGTAAAGACTGGACAAGCTCACTCAGCTTCTCACCTGCTTCCAGACATGCAAAAATAGTCCTCAGCAGCAAGTGGTGCCTTTACACCAGCTTTTGCCAAATGACCGCTTCTCTTGCCCATTCTCAACAATAACAACATGGTGCTGTCATCTAGTGCCTTTCACAAGCAGTACATTCCAAGGAGCAGCAAATGCTTCTGTCCTCGTTTTAATGCTGGGTAAGCCAAGGCATATTTCAACAGGGTGGCTTGCTGCGGTCAAATGTAACTTTGGGACTTAGTTCCCTGCCACATGCACTAGGTGCTACTGCCTGGCACTGGGGTTCTCCACCATCTCTTACGCAATTAGCACCCGTTGACATGGGGGGCCTATTACCTAACACAAGATCTTGCACTTGCATGTATATTTGGTTTCTTTTCTCATACTTGGAAGATGACTTGCAAGGACACATTACAAAAAGATTTTGTTACGCTGGCTAGCATACAATTCATATAAAATGACTGTATAACAAGCTTTAAGAAATACTGTAGGAAATAGATATCTGTAGCAATAAATTTGCTTTTCTAAAGAACAAGAAGAGATACACAAACTTGAAATATTCTTTCCTGGATGGCAGATGAAGTTTCAAAATGCAAGAACAAAAACACAACAAGATTTGCAAATGGCCCATAGAAGGCCTTTGCTCTTTCTATTCTCATTGCACACATTTCACGTTGTTATGGGATAATCCCAAAATATTATCCCCTTAGCCAGGTTTTGAGATAGTGGTGGATCACTTTACTCTTTGCTGCTTTTTTGTATTGATTTCTAGAGAAAGCATTTGAATAAACCAAAACTAAACATGAATTGCTGTTGCATCTTTCCCACCTCTCATATGTTCCATCACATAATTCACACTGCTTAAATTGCCTATGCACAGTAGCACTTCACAGCATACAGTAAATGAAAGCAAATAGCTCTAATTTGTGGAACCACTGTGCACATTGCTTACTTTGTGTTCTCCTCTCTATAAATAAAGGCATTTAGATCAAACCACATGGATTCCTACACAGTAATCTCCAAAAATATTAACATTGTACTACCAGCTTGCTGTCTTGAAGCTGACTTCTGTCCACCTTAACAAAAAAAAAAATAAATAATTCCAGAACAGCTTTAAAAATTATGCATTTTTCTGAAAGAATGCCAACAACTGTGCTACTTCATTTTTAGCTACCAGAGTATCAGTGCTTTTTGACAGATTCTCAATCTCTGTAATCACATTACATTGCAGGTCTTACTCTGACCTCTACTACATCAGTTTCAAGTAAGCCTCTCTTATCAGGGCAAAGAAACTCCATTGTCAAGATTTTATTTTCACTCCAACAGGTAACAACATACATTAAATAAATGCCTCAAGAAATGCTGGAAAGATGCAAAAAATACAGCAACCAATTTTCTGGTTGCTGCACTCATGAGAGCTATTACACAATGAACACAAGCAATAAAACAACAACACTTAACAAAAACCAAAACTCTCTTACATACTGGGTGCTTAGAACATCAGTCAGATTTTTAATCTAGAATCCTGTTTTCCTCTAGAATATCTATACAATTTAAATATTCATT
Organism: Burhinus oedicnemus; assembly: GCA_008921705.1. NCBI lineage: Eukaryota > Metazoa > Chordata > Aves > Charadriiformes > Burhinidae > Burhinus > Burhinus oedicnemus. The sequence goes on along the minus strand of VFFE01006970.1, from coordinate 1,539,505 downwards.
TTGAAGCCATTAAAGGCAACAAAGTTAAACAAAAAATATTAGCACATCCATAGACAGAACAGACACTTCAATTTCCTGTCCAGCAGTGTTCCTAAAATCTAGGAAACTACATTAAATTTGCCTTGGAACACAAGCCCACCCAAATCCTAAATTCTAAGAAGCTAATGCGTGAAGCTAGGAGATGCTCTGGTAAACCGGGCATCTGGTGTAATGGGTCTGATTCTGCAACACTTAGATCGAGACGAGTAGTCACCTGGGCAGAAACACTCAGGCATGTGTCTCCCATGGCAATTAAGTCGTGACATTTTCAAAACCTTGCAGAGAACAGAGCTGCGGCAGGGCTGCTCACTGGGCTGCTGACACGCAGCAGCTCAGCGTGCGAGGTTATACAACTATCTGTCCTTCAGCTCTGCTAAAAGGAAAACACACCAGGAGGGGCCCTCAATTGCACTCCTTGTGTTAAGATTTGTTATTATTTCTCTGCTACCATCCTGAAAATGCTATAATCCAAAATAACCTGCCGTTTTAAAGGGCAGGGTATGCTATACTTTGTTATTTAAGGGTTGCACAAATGCACAGGAATACATGTTCAGAAGAGCAATAAATAAATATGATAAATTGAAGTAAATCAATTATTCTTGCTGCTGCTGGACCTCTGAAGCCCCAGGCACCATTAGCTCTATGACAGCTCAGCAGAAGGTAGGTTTCCCAAAAGGTATCTCAGTACCAAAAGTGAAAATTAACATTCACTGTCCACAACATCCTCAAAAATGAACAGTGCCAAAGTATCCACACGGGATAGTTCATTCCACAAGCACAGGACAACTATTTCTGTATCAGACAGATCAGATGTATACCACCATCCTCCCAAACTGAGCAACAAAAGGGAAAAAAAGAAGTAAAACAAAAGGCTACCTGTTTTGGCAAGTCACCAGCCTACACATACAGTGCAAGGGCAGAACAAGTCGCCCAGGCAATGTTGGAGAAGAAGGGGAGGCCAGCATCCTGCAATAGCTGCATCTAGCCAGCTCTGCAGCATCTTTAGCTTTTGGTGGTGAGAAGCTCTGAATGTCACAGAAATTTTCCCATATTTTCTTGGTTGTTCTTGTAAGTTAAAAAGCCTCTGCATTATTTATAAGCATTCATTTTTACTAAATTAAACTGACAAATGAACTATTAAGAGTGATGGCTCATGGTAAGAAGGCTGCCAGCAATTTAGTTCTTTAATATAGTGTCACTTTCAAAAGATGCCACATACGGATCATGTGCTTTTGGTCTTCTCCCCTTACCTTTTTCACAATATTCTAACACATTCAAAAAGCTGTAATTTATCAAGAGGGTGTTTAATCAAAAGAGTCAAAAGGAATAATGTTCAATTCCCTCATGACTGACTTGTATCTTTAGTTCTGATGGAAAGCAGGCCTCATACCTCAAAATCCTCTGCTACTAAGCACATCCAGAGGTTTACAGCCTTGAGTGTAAGAGATTTGCTTGACTGCAATCATTAATGCTAAACCAACAACACATATCAACAGTAACAAATCAAACAGCCCATGGTAAGCAATGCGTTTTCTTCAGTGCTGAAGAAAAAGGAGCACGGGACTTGGCTTTGCAAACCACAGAACCCCTTCCATTCCACTTCCTAAAGTTAGTTTCAGACTTGTATTGTTGATACAATGCTGCATCCCAGTTACTTCATGCCGAACTCCCTTAAGATTTTCTTTCTTGCTTCCAGGCATGCTCAGCTTAACTGCCCCACCCTGACTTTCAGAGCTTATATTTGGTACACTGCCTCTTACAGGAAATAGTTCTTCAGGACAATTTAGCTGCTTAGTTGCACCTCCACAACTTCACTACCTTTCAGCAACTCTGACAAGAGTTCATACACAGGTCTGTAGATAAGTCCCAAGCAGAAACTGAGAAGTAAATTAGAGAAGTCCTACCACATCTCGGTCTCTCGGAGTATTTTGTACTCTAGTGCAAGTCCATCTGTCAACTACTGGTTTTGCCTTGCTGAAGAGCATTTATCCAAACACAAATGCATTCCTAAAGGTCTGTAAAACTCTCCAGATAAGACTCACATAAAAAAGATTAACTATCATTGAATAATTCCTATGCCACTCCACAATAGTGTGTTGCCAATAAAGCTGGAAGCAAGTGGTGAGGAAACTCAAAAAAGTTGCGCGTTAGCATATCTGATTGCACTTTCTACCTCTCAGGCAATCTCAAACATCTATACTTCATTATGCAGTCCAGACAGACAGAAGCCAGGCATACTACCATTTCTTTTAAAGTATAAGTTTTATTACAAAAAACTTACTAGGCACTACAGGCAGAACTTTTAAATTATACCAAGTCCACTGACTTATGTTCTGGATGCTGGCACATAGGCAGCATTTTTCTCCTTCATGACTACACCTTCATTTCATGTCATTCAACTTTCATGTGCATTTGCATGCCATTTCACTGCTGAAGAACACCTAGAATTGGGCAGGATTGTTGGCAGAATAGTTAAGATGATCAAAAGGCTTGTTGCCAAAAGACAAATGTATTTTTAGATACAGAACACCCAGAGCACTTAAATAATAGTTATGATCTCTTCCGACTGCTTGTTAGCCACTACTCAATCTCCCTTGTCACGTTTATCACAAATTACTAACCTTTGGTTCCGGTACTGAGATTCCCATTTGTTTACCCCAGAGGCCTAATTTTGTCATAATGACCAACATAATTAAATGGTAATAACACGGGAAAGATTCGCAAGTATACTTAGGTATTTAGGCACCTAAAAGGTTATGTTGACTCTAAAAGACCCCGGCTTCTACATCTTTCAAGCACTTTGTAAAATCTCTTCCACAGTTAAATTTTCAGCACAGTACTGGCTGTTACCACAAATAAGTATCCAAGGCAGACAGCAACAAACTACATGATGGAATATGTTATAATCCTGAGCCGTATAAAAAAAAAGACAGAAAAAATAGATTGCTCAACATTAGGGAAGAGATGAAAAGGGCCTCTAAATACCTGCCTTCCAAGAAGCAAGAAGGGAAAGTCACTCAAAGTTAAGGCAGATTTGGTCAGAAGGGCAGGGAGCACGAGCTGTTCCAGCATAAATGCAAAACCAAAAATGTGGAGCTTCTTACACCCTCAAGAAAAGATACCAGTATGAAGTGGTAGAATAATTTGCCCCTATGTGCTCAACCCAAACACTGTTGCTCACAACTATTCAATATTCTGCTTCCCCAGCTTTTTCTCACTGCTCCCTTATTGTTCTGTTTCCCTGCATGACCAAGAAAAACCACTCTGAAATCCTGCAGGGATGCATTTTTCTCTTTACAGTAATGAAATAAAGCAATAAAAAAGCCCAAGGACACTTGGATATGTTTTGCAGATACACTCTATGTTTATGAGGGCAGAAGAATTATGGGAGTGAGTCTGTGTGATTTAATGTATCAATCATGCTGCTTAGAAATGTCAATACAATAAAACATTCTTCTGTAACTTCTTCCCCATAACTAAAGGCAACCACTACTAAAGCATGAAAACATGAATACACACAATTTTTCATAATATACTCCTGGCACTTCATTACCTGCAAGATTTACAATTACTAAATAATTTCCCAGCAACATATTGCCTGTTCTGTATTCCTTAATATTATTCAATATACAGATTAAGACAGTAGGATAACATAGTCATAGGTTTAACCTTATATTCCAGCTGTGTATATGGCCACAGGTATGCATAATTGGTCTACAATTCTCTTCCATGAGTTTGGAAGAACCTGTATAAAAATGCTTCTCATTTAAGTACTATGCACATGTAAGCCTCTGAAAACCTTGCTGCCATCTCAGCCCACTGATTATTCATTACTGCACCTTTACTTTCACATATATTACACAAAATGCAACAGTCAAACGTTTTAATTGCTTCATCAGTCACTGGAAACATTGCTATGTCTCAATATGGTATTCGCATTTCTTTGGAGAGGCCCAAGTACATTCTCCAGTGCCATCACACACCTCTTCAAATGTTGAAGCTATGATTCTGGAAGTTGGTCTTACCCAAGGGAGCTTCTTGACACAGAGTAGAAAGGGACACAGGAAAGCATACGACCACAAAACCAATTGAAAAAAGACATGCTCGCAGGGAAGACAGCTGTCAATGACTCCCCCTGTACTAATAGTTCAACATTTTTGAAAGCCTTTAAATTATGTGCTGTACCTGACTACTTCAGGTACTAACATCCGCTAACATCTTGCTTTCAAAGCAGCTTTTTCTGGTTAATCTCTGATGCCGCTTGGTGAAGGGGAACAGGAGGAGTATGCAGCTTCCATAGGCAGCCCTTGCATGACCGAGGAATTTCAACCCACTTCCCCCGGCCGCCCCTCGATCATGCCCTCTGTTCACACGTATCCCCACAGCACAGCTGCAGCCACAGACAACTTCCACTTCCAGGCTAATGCTCATATTTGTCCTCAGGGCTAAAATTATTTTGTATGTTACGAACAGCAGCAGCATGTTTGCTTACAGAGCTACTATGAGCTACACTATATCCTGATACAGTTATCTGTAAATATTAAATCATCTACTAATATCAGTCTAAATATCTTCACAAAAAGCAGCACCTGGAAACTAATATGCACCCTGGCTGTTCTTACAAAGTGTGTGCTGCTTGCATTATTGAAAACCAGAGAGTAAGGAAATTCAGTAATATAGAAAGCTTTACTTAAGCATAGGAGAAATCTCTATCAATACCTAAGATAAAAAAATAACAAAAGCAAATCTAGGAGTCCATATTTCAGACAAAATTTTAAATCAAGCACCACACAAAAGAGACTTGATATCTTTGAGCCGCAAGGAAAAATTAATATAAATATATGTAAAGCTTTGAGTAATTCACTGTCTTTTGCCTTTGAAGACAGATGCTGAAGCATACAAAACACCTGATAACTTATTTGCCTCTGAGGTAATTCATACTTTTTTATTTACAGAAATATCCCTTATTACTTAAGTCAGTCTTTTTTTTTTTTGAGTAAATTACATTTCTTTGTCTGCTCTTAGATCACTTGTCTTGTTGTTTTATTATTTTGCAGTGTTCACAGATGTTCAGTATCTTAAAACCCACTAAGAGAGCTGAAACCTGCACTGAAACTCCAACCTTTCATAAAGACAAAGAGAGTATTTATACTTAGAAAAGAGTCTGCTAAGGTGGGATGATGACTCAGTCCTAACAGGCAAAAGAAAACGTAGCACTGTTTCATCTCTTTTTTCAACAGATCAAGTTTAACCCGGAGCTGGGATGACAACAAATCTGATGACCATTTGGCCTTCACTGTGAGACTAAACATGCTCTTGCAAATCAATTTGCAATGGATACGTATGCATGTAAAAGACCTCTGAACTCCAAATAGCTTAGTGAACAAAGCCAAATTTGTATGTGGAAATAGAGGAAGACAGAGACACAGAGTCTGTCTAACTGAAGACCACCTCTCCAGTACAGAACATAGCACTTGCATGGCGACATGTTTGCTTGCAGACAAAGCCAGAGTGACTATGCAAACATAGTCCCTTCTTTTACAGTACACAGTATTGGCAGCCGCTGCAGAACTGCCAGTCCTTCAGTTTTCACTTCAGTTAGCACAGGGATCCACATGAATGATAAAATATTCACCAATGTATCTAGCCTTTTGCTTACAGTGGGAGTATATAAATACGCCCTTTCTGAGTCAGAATAATTACTTCACATCTTATTCTGTTTCCAATATTTTAAATGAAGTGTGTTCTCAATGTAGAAACCCACAAAGAATACACTGTCATGTTTGGTTTGGATTGCAAAGGTTGTGCTGTAACAAGTCTCAGGTTAAAGTATTCTTTGGCATCTTCAATACAGACCTGGGTGGTGGACGTTAGCGATCCCTGAAGAGATTAGCATATTAAGGCAAGAACCTCACCTAGTGAACAGTGACTGCAGAGAAATGACCCCCTACTTAAGCTGAAAATACAGGCTGTTCTGAATTAACTTTGAAAGACCTCATACAGATAAAAAAGACAAGCGTCCTTTGAAATTTGTTCTCACCAATGATCACAAAGTTCTGCAAAAAGCACTATATTTGATGTGCAGCACAACAGACAATCAGTCTTCACGTTTCCCATGCCCAGCTGACTTGCCTGTAACCAAAGGCTGAGTCACAACAAACAAAACAGATTATAGTCCAAATACAGAAGAACCGCTTCTCCTCACTGAAAGCCTCATTGAACCAAAATGTTTGTGAGCAAAGTCATTCATTGATATAAGAGCTTTTCTAGATTTTGAGATCCAACAGACTATAAAATATAAGAAACAAAATATTTAGACTATCAGAACACTGTCTTGGCTGCCCATTGTCTTACATTATTTTCCTGTGAATTCATAATCTTTAAGACATCTGTTATCTCAAGCTGGCAAAGTAAAGAATCTCAAGGAGGAGGCGAGCAAATGAATCATTTGTCATCTGCCCTCTCTCCTCCTGACTGCTTCTCTGTTGATTTCAAATGATACAGGAACAGTTTATTTGTAAAAGGCACCATTGATATCTTCTAATTTTGAACACATTTTAACTGATTGTTTTCTTCTACTTATGCTACCTCCCCCTACTTCCAGGGCTGTATTTACCTCTTAGTTACCTTGCTCATATTCACATTTCTCACTGTTTTAATCTTTGGTCTACAGACATAAATCCTTTGTTTTAAATGACTACTGGGAGAATGATGTGAGAAATGAAGGTGATCCCCCAAAGATGTTTTTCAAGACAGGCAATTGAAAATGAAATTGCTCCAGTGCTGTCCTGCGTGGGAGCTATGTGGTGTCAACCTCCAAAAGCTTCTCTGTTTAAAGCTGCCAGTTAAAGGATGCAATGCATTACTGAGACCAGCTGACCACACGAGTTACCATCTATGCTAGAGATGCTGCTCTAATAGGAGAGCACTGGCAAGAGAGGCAGACACACTTGAGCAGTGCTTGACACCACATTATAACAGTACCTCTTTGACCTTCCAGTCTTTCAGCATCAGCTAATGGACTCTATGGCCAACATTTACTTGTGTTCGCATTTTCAGCTGTGCACTCACCCATGCACAATACATATATTGTATGGATCCCCTCAGCCTTTCCTGACATCCTCTTATCCTGTCCACATTTACCTTTTTCTTCCCTGTACAATGACACTTTCTAGAGCATTCCCGTCCAAAATGTCTTTGTAAATATAGAGGAGTAAGTCTGCATTTTAAGAAACTAGCCTGAGACACGGTGTGACTTCATTCTGCAATAACTTACAACTTGTGCCTCGAGCATTCAAGACTACATGCTCCTGTCTGTACAGCTTCTTGCTACTTGGCCAGCAACCAGAAGAGTAGGAAACCAGGGATATCACTGGACCAGTACTGGACCAGGATCTCTAGTTGTTAATGGAATATAGCTAATGGTTTTCTTACTTTTTTTTTTTTTTTTTTTTTTTTTTTTTTTTTTTTTTTTTTTTTTAAACCGGGCAGGTGGTCACACATTGCTGCAGGTTGCCTAGGGAGGTTATGGTGTCTCCATCCTTGGAGATATTCAAAACCCGACTTGACATGGTCCTGGGCAACTGGCTCTAGGTTGCCCTGCTTGAGCAGGGGGCTGAACTAGACCACCTTCAGAGGTGCCTTCCAACCTCAGCTATGCTGCTACTCTATTTTAAGGCTTTAAACCTTTAAACCCTTTAAAGCCTCTATGCTCCATGATTCTGTATTATTTCTCTGTTATTAATCTTCCTTGTCTACATCTCGATTGCTAAAATCCAAGGAAGCTGCTCTGAGGCACTCTCCTTCCTGTCTCTTTCCCGACAGGTGAAGATGCTGAGAGCAAAGTATATTATTGAAACTAGGTGTGAGCTGTCAGCAAACCCACAGAAATTTGATTTCATATATTTGATGCTTTTCCTTGTTTACAAATCTCATGTTAGTACAATCCCTCCTCCAGCTCACCAGGCTGAACTGAACTCCCTTAGGATCTCATCTGCAGTAAATGCCACTTAGGATCAGACAGCAAATACTAGAACTGCCGACTATGAGGACTGGCATTTCATTAGGGAGCTGCAGACAGCCTCTCCTTAGCACTCTTCATTCCTCTCTTGCTTTTTAACTGGTAAGACTTCCATTTAGGTAAGTGAAATACAAGGGTAAATGAAGCCTTCATCATTATACCAAAAATCCTCCAGAGCTACTGTTTATTTTTTTTCTTAACCTCAAAGAGAAATCAGGAAGATAAAACTTCAGCATTTTCACTCCTCTTTGTATTTTGACATGGGTGGCATAAAAAGAATTGTTTTACGTGCTTAGAAATATGTGAAACTTTTATGTCTATCTGCATATTATTAAATTACTTAAGCTTTTTATGAGGAACCCAGCAGCCAAAAGCCTCTAAAAGTTGTTTCAAAAGCAGCAGAATTAATGAAGCTTGGACAACCATGGATTTGCACCCAGTGTCTTCTAATCACCTCAACCTCTACCCACCCTCACCACACCTTGCACCAGCTTCCACTTGTATCTTATACCTGCACAGCTGGGAAAGCGACAGTAGATGCTGGACTGCTACAGAGCAACACAGGTACTGACTGAGTGGCCAGCACACCTATGTGACTTGGCCACTGGCTGCTGCCTCTCAAAATGGAGGTTTTCATTCAGTTAGGAGCACTAATTTGTGTCATATTCCTCTATTCAGCTTTCAATCTAAAAGAGCTATTGTCTTCCTACAAATGCATTACAGACCTCTACTCTTCTGTCAACTCTTGCTGGTACTGTCCAGAGGGTTCAAAAAAAATCAAGGGGAAGGGGGCAAATGAACAGGTGCTCTCAAACAATATTTGTTCCATTAGGAAACTGGAATAAAACCTCTAGTAGCAAAGGCATTCAGATTGTCACAGGACAACGCTCTCCTTGCTGTATGATTACAATATAACTCCCTTCATATGCAAACCAGTATTTGAGTCCAGCTCCTTTCCACTAAGAAAGGGGTTGAGGCATATGCCAGTTACTTGCTGCAGATGGCTTCCCTGGAGTGGCACCTGGAATAGCAACATGGGGGCTACGTTCCCCGTCTCCCTGAATGCTGTTTGCCTCCTTGGAGCTGCAGTTACCCCCTTCATCAAGGGTGGATAGCTTGAAGGGGGAAGTAAACGTCTTACTCATTTCTTCCCTTATGTGGGCTGTAGGGCAAATAGCAATCTTCTCAGAACACAGGGATGTTAGCAGAACCAATTTTACACTTTAAATAAATTTGATTCAGAAAATTATATCAGAGCCTTCACATTCTGAAATGAGTTTCATAGTAGGTTTCCTATAGAATCTGAAAAAGGAAGTTTTCATGAAGATATCTGGCATCTATGAAGAATCTCTTTATGACAAATTTGTCTTTTTCTTTCCAAGGACTCGGTTAAATTTTTCTTTCAAAAGCAGGCCTATCTACCACACTACATTTTGGGTTTTAAGAACTAGACAAGGAGAGTAAGGAAGAAAATAAAATCCTCATAGCTTTCTGTATTGTGTGCAAATCTGTTGTCTGCTTTCCCTGAATTTATGTTATGTCCAGTATTTATACTGAAAAGCTTAGTTGGAAATCTAATGTAATCTTTAATACCATAGCTACTAAAGAGCTGTCTCCTTTACAATGGGGACTGCAAAGGCCAGAAAGTGTCCACTCCCACATTAAATATCCTTTGGTCCCAAAGATGCTGTAGCTTGCATTATGTTTCTAAATAAACTTCAAATAACCACTTGAGCAGTGTGCCACATTAAGCAATGAATTTCACAACGCAAATAGGGGGGAAGCCCCAGAACACAGCAAAGGCAGATAGTTAAGACAAACATAGGCGCTGGATTTTAATCACTCTGCCCCCTTCCAGACACGATCAGTTCACACTTGTATCCCCAGTTTTCTGGCACAGAACTTCCTACAACCCGACCACAGAACGTGTGCTTATTGGGTTTTGTGTCGTTATACTAAAAGCTTGTCTGCCTTTTAATTTCCGTAATTCTATTTTCTACATGTGGCATGGTAACTTCCCATATAAAATTCAGAATAGTAAGTGATTAGCAAATTAAACATTCTGTCTCCTAGTCAGGGGATCTTTTGCCAACGATCTTTCTTCACTTACCTTGTATTTTCAGCTTTTTGCTAGTTTTCAGTGGGTTTTAAATTAAACACTGGAAGATTTCTATATAGAAGTAACCCAGTCTTACTACATTGTACCAAATGCCAGCTTCTAAGATGTACATAACTTCCCATCAAAAACCTGTTACTTTGCTTGCTGCAAGTCCCTCATCCAGCAGCTAACCCAGATTTGCAGTCTCCATAATACATCTGGGCATGTCATACTTGTGTGACTCTTCAGCTCTGCCTCCAGGGTCACAACCATTTCGGCTTCTGACAACGTGCTGTGAGTAGTGATGACTTCATGTCAGTTCTGACCTGTGCAAGGATGAAGCTTCCTGCCAAATTAACTAATCCCTGGAATCCAGCTGCACAGCTCTCCTAACTCTATCCAGGGATGCACCTGCACCCAAGATGCTCTACTGAACCTGCCACCAAACCTTTCCTTAATAGTTACCTCTCTTTCCCGCTGCAGCATTTCACACAAACTACTTCTATGCCCGTGTCTTAGCACTGGGCCACTTCCACAAACTTTCACCAGCACACTGCTTAAGACTCCTTAATGTCATGTTAATCAACATCCTAGAGCTCTCTGTCTTCAACTGAGCAATTTCTTCTAAATCACCATCCCTCTCTTTTTTTGTTTGTTTTTCCTTAAACAAGAATTTTCCAGATTTCTGATGTCAGGCAAGGTGAGCAGGCTGGTTTCATGCCTTGTCTTCTTGGTAGCCTTTTTGATGGCATCTGTACACCTACCACTACTTGTCTGCTCACCCCTCCTTCTGAATCATACAGTCTATTACAAAACCATTGTGTCAGCTGTTATGCTGATGCATTTGTGCAATAACATTACTTTTAGTTGTGAAAATATTACTTTCATTTGTGAAAATAAAAGTAATTAACCTGTGCTTAAAATGCACTTTGTGCATTTGAAAGCACTTTATCAGGTTTACTATTTTTCTGGCACTATCAGATTCCTTTTCTTTAGTGGTTTTTCACACAACGCATAGGAGAATATCAATTTGCATAGAAATAAAAATGTAAGTGGAGGACTACTCAAGCTGATGGGGCAACTGAGGTACACATTAAAAGAAACTCCTTCACCTTAAAATAATTTAAAAAAAAAATCTGTCTGGGTTTAAAGTTTGTAATGTCTCAACATCTTTTTTAGTTTTGCTGGGATAAGCACTATCTTTTCCTAAAAATAGCCGTCAAGTTCCTCCTGTCTTTTCCATTACGCTTGCTACATGAATGAGAAGTTACTTCTTCAAAGTTAAAAGCTGTGAATAAATAGGCCTCTGGCTCAAGTCAGCTGCGTCTATAATGAAATCCATATCCAAAATGGTTCTGTGGTTACAAGATGAAAAGCAGGGAGAGGAGAAGGGTTCCGTATAAGAAGGGTTCTGTACACAACTGCAGTGCTGCTTTTTTGGGACACTGACCAAGCCATATACCTCCCCAATACAAGAGAAAAGCGAAGAGCAACATTGACCATTCAAACTGACAAGACAGCATGTCGTTTTTCTTTAGCAGTTGATTTAACTGAATGATCATGAACCATGTTTGAAAAAGTCTGACAAACCATCACTCTCCCATAGCACTTCTAGAACGGTTTTCATCTGCAACCAAATAAAAGGCAGCACTGCTGCTCACTCTGCTTCTCCCAGCTCCTGCGACACTCCTTGCCATCCTGTCAGATCAAGTGCTCATGCAGCAGTGTAAGGAGGTAGACACTGAACTGACCCACTATTAAAAACAACCTCTGCATTTTTCTTGCCAGTTTAATATTAAGCTCAATCATTCTCCTCGTCTGGGCCACCATGCAGCCAAACATCTATACTAGAACACAGGAAGAAGAGAAACAGGAAAGATGGCTCTTTTTTTGGTGGCAGTGCTAGTTTAACATCTTTCTGAAAGTACAGCCTCAGGCTAACCTTTCAACATTTACTACTTTTATTTTCCACTACTCTATTTGCTCAATAGCTGCCAGGCATGCGAGTGAATCTTTCGGTTTTCCTTAGGTCACTGGAGCTTTTTTTTATTTAAGTAATTTCCTGAACACTTCCTGACCTCTTATGAATTCCCAGAAGTAACCATGACCTGTGTAATTTAGGATAACACTATGCTGAGTCAGTAGTCTAACAGAGAATTCCTAGGCCTGAAAAAATACCAAGTCTTATGATTGTTGTTGCACAAATGAAGCAATAGTGGCTGACGTTGCATCTTGCAGCTTTTGCAGAGCTAGATATCAGACTATATAGATGAGGGACATCTGGAATATGGCAGGAATCTAATAGAAGTCTACACAAGGTACGTGTGGTCCTAAATGAAGTAGGGAAACACAAAAAATACAGCATTTAAAGTTATTTAAAATGAATGGAATATTTGGTGCTAATGACTGAAGCTTGTGTGACAGTACTTCAATTGGTTTTTTTACCACTGAAATATCCCAGTGAATGCATGACAGAGGATGATAACCAACAGGAAAATACATGACCTAGTGTAAAAAGGAGCTGCTTAAATGTATATGATGGCTTAAATTCAAGCTACTGGACAGTTTGGACACTACTGTACCCTGTTTGATAACTAAACACAGTGTTATCCCTGTCATCTACTGTAATGCACTACTTAAGAGACCTGAGCAATTAATACAGTGCCAGGCTGAGCACTGTATGGGTACAAAGCTGACAAAATCTGGTCCCTAGAGAAAACAGTATCAGAAACAGATTCTGGAGCAGCCAAATATTTCGGGGGGGGGGAAGTAGATATATCCTGGGCTGCCACTGGTGGCCTGGGGTTCTTGAAGGTGCCAGCGCTCTCTGGAATACTCTGTGGAGTGGCAGATTTATGAAGATGAAGCCACAGCAGATACTATAGTAACAGCTAAAACCATGAGAGGATTCACTGGGGCGATGCAGCCCAGGCAGAGGACCATGCTAGTGGCACTACACCCCCGTTGACTTCAAAACTCATTCCCAGCTAATCTGGGCATTTGCAGGGAGCTACTTCTCACCATGAGAACCTCTGCCCAGCCTCCGCTTCAGTTTCTACAGTTTCTAAATAAAGCCAGTGCTGAAGTTAGAAAATAACGGCTCTCGTTGTGTGACAGATAATAATAACCTTTCCTATTGCAACGTTGTGCTTGGGGCCAAGAATAAGCAATCAGCCGCTTGTCAGCGCTTCCACGTTTCACTCCTTTGTCAAGCACAACCACACTACCAATGAGCTTGGAAACTCATCAAGGAGCATCAGCAACATGCTTTGAATTTTTAAAGAGGATGATATTACAAATTAACACCAAGCAAGAAACAGGCACAACCATGTATTTATAATTGAAAAGGGAATGCAGAAAGATATAGAATAGGAACTACTGCAAACTACTGGTGCATCTTAACTGTGAAATAACATTAGAAAGCAGTGAGATAACCATAAAAAAATATGGTAAACACTACAATACATCACAGCACCCCACTAACAAGAGCACAACTTTCCATGCTGTGAGCACCTTGATAATGGTGGAGTAGACTGTAAGGGACGAAATTCTGAGATAAGATAAAACATGCATGAAGTATTCAATTAATAAAATTTAGGAAACTTCATTTCAGTGGAAACAAGAAATATACCTTTGCAGGCATAGTATCTTCTTACTCAAGTCATTGCACCTACATAATATAGGAATCTGAAGACCGAAAGCCTACATGGCTAATAATGTCACCCTATGTGGAATAATCCAAGCCATGCATTATCAACAGTGTCTGATACCTCTATCTGTTTTTCAAATCTAGTTATAGCAAAGCAAACTTCCCTAGCTTTAGGGGCTTTTAACCAGGTGAATTGAAGTATTTCACACAGTGTGTGAAAAATAATTAAAAGGAACACAGTGACAAGTTCGTTTCAGGCATGTCACTTTATCAGAATAAAGTTTTTAAAGCCTGTATCAATTCCTGGAAGTAAAATGTTTCATAGAATCTATTACAGATCATAAAACAGCAGAACAATGTGCCTTATGGGCAATACGTTCATATAGTTTCTTGTCAGTTGCAGCTCACAGTAAAGCTTTGCTTAAAGCACTCTAGACGTTGCATAGGTGCACTCAGGAAAGGGAGTAGGGCAAGAGAACAGGTGAAAAATACCTGTGCAAAGCACAGAGTTAAATCCCCCCTCACAGACACACACTCCTAACTAAACCCCAGACTGCCAGCTGGTTCACAGCTGGTTCAGAGTTCACAGCATACTTCTAAGTAGAACTCTGCTCAGCTCTCCTAAACCACCAAGGTAGTGACGACCCTTTCTACCAGCAGCAATGGTTCATTTTTGCTGTGTACATTCTTGCCACTGTCTGCAGAAGTTTATCCCAACTTGAGCTTATAAATATCATTCTGTCAGAAGAGGAAGCTTTTGAATAACGACTGTAGTTTCCTTCTGGTCCAAGTAGGCACAAGTCAAAACATTTCCTGCGCTGAAGGGATTCAACAGCAGCAGAACAAGTCACTCAGTCCCAGTGCAGAGAGCACAAGTATGGAGCTGGTTTTAAAGAATACAATCACAGAAAAAAGTACAAAGGTTTATGTTTACATCAAACTTTCACATACATCCAAAAATATTCTTTACAGAGGGGTGCTTACTGGGTTAAGAACAAGTTTTCAGACTAATCATTTATACAAATTATTTAGGTCTTCATGTCATGTGACAGTGCAATTTGAAGGAGGCCCAAGGGAGCTGTTGACGGGCCCTGCTTCTCACCTACGATCCCAGAAATCATTCAAAGATCTTTTATGGTTGTCACAGGAGCCAGAAACCTCCAGCTGCCTCAGTAGGCTGATTAGTTCCGCACCTTACTGGCTCTTATCACTACCTACACTTGATGGGGGAAAGATGTCAACAGCCACACAGCCCCAGTTCCAGCCCAGCAAGGAAGGCTAAGGCCAGCTCCCTGTCCCCATAAAAGCAATACAGCACCATCCCAGCTACCATCCAAGCAAGCAAAGGTAAAGCAGCACTGAACTAAGGATCTGCCTGTCAGTGTGACAGCACACTTAGTTGGGCATATTTAACTTAGCAGTTACAAATTCATCAAGATTAACTCCGGGAAAGACAAGACAAGGATTCTTGACCCAGTTTAAAGTACACTGGCAAAGTTTCAGAGCTCATGGAAAAGATATTAGCTTGCACAGTCAAAGTATACTCTCTTGACCCCAAATTTTCATTCCAGATAGGGTTACGTTTTCTGTTCCACAACAGTATCCCTGCATTGTTCCTTTGCTTTCATTGTCTCTACCACACAATAGGAGCCTGACTCTCTCCTATCACAGCTGCCAGATACAAGGCGTAGATACCCCAAGCTAGGCACTGGGAAATGTACAGTGACCCCAATGACTTGCTCCAAAGCTCAGTTTCAGGTGAGCTACCCTGCTCGTCTTCTGCCATTCCTTAATCACAGAAAGTTGTGAGGGTGGACAGGGGAGAAAGGTTGGTCTGCTAATTTCCAAATCAAGTTAGCCATGCTATTCTTGAAAATCCCACACCACCTAGATGAAAGGCTAAAGGAGACAGACACAGACACAGCTATCGTCAGGAGGCAGAAGGTCAGGGACAGACCTCACAGGCAGCTGGGCCTTGCTAGGTGCCAAGTGACTTATCCTACAGCAGCGAGAAGGAGGGAATTGCTGGCAGCAGGGAGACACTACTCTGCAGAAGCTTGTGAAAAAATAAATAGTCTCATTTGTGATGGTGAAACTTAGTTTTAAGACAAGCATTTCAGGTTTCAAACTCATTGCTTTTGTTACTTTAACAAGAATGGCTCTAGCATTTAGTATTATTTTATTGATTTTGGCTTGTGTTAAAGCCAAATATAACTGTTCAATATAACTGCTAATAGGAAAATATTTTGCACCTGAGTTTGACAACACGTTTGCACTTGATTAGTTCCTTTTGGACAGTTATCAGACACTGTGATGAAAGTGATCAAGCAAATCCTAGTACAACTGTTAGAAAATATTTCTAACTTCATTTTGTACTTCAGACATGTAAAACATATTACAAAGCTTTTAGAAAGGAAAAAAAATCCTTTAACAGATTAAACAAAAATTCCTAAGTGTTCATGAAAGAGAAGATGCAACTCTGTTGACTACTCCTTCAAGTGCAGTATGTTTTAGCTATTTGCATAAATTACTTGTAAAAAGACTTTCTTCTTGTTCTTTCAACTGTCCCTGTAGCCCTGTTCCACCACTTCACCTCTTCCCTCTCAGAGTCTTCCTTAAAAATTCACTTATCTCTGTTTCCCATTGATACAAATATACTTCTGGATCTACCTTTTAAAAAAACCAACCAAAAACCCTAATTCATGTCCTCATTTGCCTCCATGACTACCTCCCTCTGTTTTCATCTGTAAGCTGCTCAGAACACCGATCAGTGACTGCTCTCCCACCTCTCTTCAGACTCTATATGAAAAGGTCATCTTCTGCCTCTTCTCTGTCCTGGGTGTCAGCATATAACAGTGCCTGTTAAATTTTAAACCCAATGTTGTCACAATTTTATCCATACTGCCCTCCCAATTTCCAAATGCAGATCCAGATTTAAATCTTTCATTAAAACAAGTGTCCTCTGTCTACAAGAAACCTGAAGACAGTTGGCCTGCTAGCAATCATCCAAATAATGCATCTTCCCTTGTATTCTTCTTTTTCTTAGTTATGTCACCTTGTTTCATACGTATATATACATATATATACACACATGGGTGTATATATAGTTAGCTCCTTGATGCAGTGGTTGTATTTTTGTTCAGTGTTTTTACAGCATGGTCCATAAAGGGGATTCCTAGAGCTAAACATATGACACACAAGATGATGGCCACCTAGGCAAACAGAAGATGCCTAGAGGATAGAAGTAACCTGGAATTACAATTCAAACCAAGAGGGATTTCTACAACTGACTTCTACAGGCTGCTCCTGCACAGAGCTTCATGATAGTCACTAGGATCATGGTTGGATCCAACTATGCAAAATTGCAGAAGGTACATCAGGGCTCATCATTCATGCATTTTGCAGAGTACCAGGAAGGAGTAATTGAAAAGAAAGGGTACGCGCTTAGGATAAAAAGAAGATGGGGGGCACTGCACAGTAAACAACAGGAAAAGAAATTATCTCAATGGAATAAGCTATTGGAATCTGGATAGGTAATGAAACCTTAACTGAAAACCAGGGCAGCAAATGACCATAACGCAGAAAAAAGTTTAGATTTTAAATATATTAAGTCATTATTTAAATAGGACTCATAAACAAGATCTGCTTGAAAAGAATGAGTGAGCACCCATTCCAGTGTTGCCAAGAAGACAGCATTGAGATCTTTCTTCCAGACAAAAAAAAAAAAAAAAAAAAATCATGTCAACACATTAATCTCAAATTTCAAACAACATTAACACCTACCTCTGTATTCCTGTTCTACAGAATAAGCCTATTTTAGGCAGATTTCACAGTATAGTTACAACTACAAGAGAAACCCCACAAGAACTAAACTGATTTTATGGCATCAGACAGATAATGCAATAATTTTAAATTGGGCTGTATTATGATTTCCCTTACTATATAAATGTATGTGTATAAAAGGATATTGAATCCAAAAGCACAGCCCCATGATGCGAGGAAGGGTGTTCACACATTACACAACTATCCCTCGTTTTAATGTACCTTATTCATCAGCTCCGAAATCAGCTATATTCCATGCACTGTAAGTGTCCCCTCACTTTCACTATTGAGAATTATTTTTCATCAGAAGAAAAGAATTATGAAACTAAAATGCTACAGAATCATGATTTTTCCATGTATCCTCTACAGACTGCATGTATAAAATCATATACTGTTTTGAATAATCAAAAAGGAACTTTACCAGGTAGAGCTCTTTCTTCTAGCATGGGATAGAGTCCTTCTCACCTGCCTCCAGAAAAAGTTTATTAAACTACTACAGATCTCACACACCACACACACACACACCAAGTTTCTTTCTGGCTGCCACCCACAGGTCCAGCACAGACCAGTGTCTTTTCCTGCCTCTCTGAACTGAAAGCAGTGCCTTTCAGTGCAGATCAGCTTACCTGAGGGTAAAAATTATCTAAGTATTTATTTTCAAGAAACAGTACTTTTAAAGGAAATGCATATTATCTGAGACATTACTTATGCATATGCAGATATGGTATTTAAACTCAAAGAATAAATATTTTGCTGAATTCAAGTTTCCTGTGCCATTAATTTTTTATGTCTCATTTTGGGTTTGTGTCATATGTTGTATGCATATTTTAACCTTAATAGGCTGAGAAGTATGTTCTTATGTATATTTGTGTAAACTGTATACTGATTATACACCAATTAGCTGATCTTAAAAATGAAAAGGATTTTTTTTTTTTCATGCTAGCTATAATTTCTCTGAAGTTGGCAGTATTTGCAAGGGAACACCAAAGCCTGTCTGTGGAGAACGCCTGAACGTATAAACAGCAGAAAGATAATCCAGCTGAAAGACAAATTAATGCCTTCAAACTTCCTGTGTTTGAAAGGAATACCAAAGCTGAGCATACTGAGGGTCAGACGCCTCATCAAACACACGACTGGCACATGACAAAGGCAGCTGTTTGCACTAGGTTTAGTAATAAAAGATTTTATTAAGGAAATTTTGAGGTTTGCCTTTCTGTTGAAAAATATGATCAGAATTATAACTTACATACATTACTTAATATAAAACTCAGAGTCGACACACTCATACACTGAGTTGCGATCAGCTTGTCTTTTTAATAAATAGGGTGTCTTTTTGTATCCAAATAATCATAAAACTATTGAACCAAACAATGAAGCATTTTCCTGTAAAATACTTTTCTCATTTCTCTAATTTATAAAAACAGACTTAAATCTCAGCTTTGCATACAACAGACGTTATTTATTCTTCACATAAACCTATTATATCATCAAAACTACTTTCACAACACTCTCTCTTTTAGGAAAGATGCAAATCTCTTTATTATTTAAATGTAGGCTGGAAACTAAAATAAATAAGTCTCAAAAGACCTAGAAAAAATCATTTCCTTGCTTTCAGTGTTTGGCTCTGATTAAGAACATGTAACACACAATGAGCTGTTCCAGATTTGCTGGCTTGAATAACCTCAATGCAGACTGCATTTACAGTTTATATAAAACAAATACATCTGGCAATGCAATGTATCTTTTCCTCAAATATTTTTACTTGTATAACAATTATTGTTAGTTTACTTACAAAATACAGCCTACCAACTCCAGTTTTGCAATTTGGTCTATGCAACTGCGCTCCTATTTCCAGATACACAAAATAGTGCGATGAATAGGATAGTTAAAAATAGGATACTCAAAAATCAGAACAAAAGTATCCTAAAATAAGTCATAGCCATTTAACAGTTAAGGTCATTGCATACAAGTTTCCATTATGTCCCTTTATACCTGGATGAAGACCATACTGAATTTATGAGAGATCTGAAACAGTTGCACGACTTTGGATCCGGTTTTAGATTTTGAAAGAAAACTTTTAGAAAAGACAGAATTTCACCATGTTGGAAAAGCATTAAAAAAAAAAAAAGATATCTTCCAGTGTTTTCCTGTTCCAAGACCTGCCTATATTCTTATGTTACTAAATAATAGTAACAATAGCAATAATTTTGCTTTTTTAAAACAATCTGAAAATGTTCTCAGGGAAGAAAAGTCTTTCCCAATCTTTTACTACCAGAGTGCAACAATGACAATTCTAAATAGAAAAAAGGATTCTTTTTTTTTTTTTTTAAGTCAGCTTTACAGAAGTTTTAGAACAATAGTCCTATATGCCAACCAAAAATTCTGGAGCAGTGAAAAGATACACTAAAAGACCCACACCTGGCAAGGAAAGGATTTTGTTGGCATATGAACTGTAGGAAGAAGCAAAAGAATGATCCCTCCCAGGTTCTGGCAAAGGATATGCAAGCCAACCAGAGCTGACATTCATACAGCTTCAGACAGGTTGTTCAGTGCCATGGCCTTTTTCCCTAGACAGGGGCTGATAATGCAGCACCTGAAGCACTCACAAAAACCAGTCTAGAGCTGCGGCAACCCTGGGAACTGTCAGGGAAAGCACAAGGACTTTACATTTCCCTAACACCATCTCTACACCAGAGCAAAATGGTCCTTTTTTCAGCCTTTCAGAGGTGAAGCCTGAACTCACTGGAATGCTATACTAAAATGCTCAGTTTCCTAGATGCTAATTGCCATCACTACCATGCTATAACAGAACTCAACATCTTTATGAGGCAGGTATAAACCTAGGTTTTGCCAATAGGCAGCCTGAGGCAGAGACATCTGAAATACTTGGAAGTTATGAATAAATTTGGATATGCCTCCAAATAAATCAGAAAAAAACCCTCCGCCTATCTGAAAAATCAATACATATTAAGATACCTGACCTTGGAAATTAAAGTGTGGTAATTTGGCCAACAGAGTTTAAGTGATTTAGCAAAAGCTACACAGCGACTCTGTGGCAGACCTAGAAAATAACCCATTATTTCTTAGGTGTAACCCAAACTTCTAGATTATACTTACACCCTGTAAAGAGACAAAATACCTACAAATATTAACTCTCACAAATACATCAAGGCCAAGTGTAACAGTTTCCTAAATTATGTCCACCACGGCAGTCATTTCTACCATTTGTTTCCGTTAGGTCACTATTATTTGTGGTCAGCAAGAAACATTAAAGGATGAGAAATGTTCCGTTTCTACTGCCCCCAGTGAAAAGTAGACAAAATCAAATCCTTCCAACTTCTCCTGGTCTTTATAACAAAAACTTGAATGATTCACAGATGATGACCTACAACTAAAAATACCACAATCAGTTGCCACCCTCACTATGTAATGGAAGTACTAACCCAGGTAGGCTAACCAGGTAGGCATTACACCAACTTTAAATTGTTTCTAGATTACATCTGTAATCTAAAGTAGTAATGTCCATTACTTATTTGATGAAATAAGCCTTTACAAGAGGCATTTCAACTTACACTGATTTTATTATAAGAACCCCTAATTTCAATAAAGTGCTTAGAAATAATTAGCATGAACAAACAAGATATAAAGTTGGATCCTAAACATCTTTTTTGTTCAGAAATCCCTTCTTTTTCTCTTAGCTACTTAGATGTTTCTTACAAATAATTTAGGTATTTTCCTTGAATACCACTGTTGGACACTCATCATTATTCCTCAAGGAAAAACTCTCTACAAACCAGACACCCAAGAGGCCAAGATTCTTCAGCTCAAAATGTAAATGCCTGCTAAATTGCTGCCACTTAAATTAGGCCAACCAAGTTAAGTAGTAAAACTACACAGTGTAACAACACAGCACTAGAAAAGCACTTATCATCATCTTGGTAAAAGAAACAATGCACTAGCACAGAATGCTTCACCCCCACATCACTGGATCTGCTCTGAAGTTCCAAGCAACAAGATTACGTTGCCCAAGCAAATAAATAATACCGCCTACTATTTTCACTGCTGAACAGTGGCTAAAGACCTTTAGATGCACCACTCTCCTCCTCACTTCCTAATAACAAGAAAAAAAAAACAAAAAAACCCAGTACCCTCTTTCAGGTCAGGTCACATTCTGTGATCAGTAAACAGACTGGGGTAGGGTTTAATAAAAATCACAGCACAAGAACACTTGAAGAAAATAATCCCTGTGGCATTTAGGGCTCCCTCTTCAGTAAAATATTGCAACACTTTCCACAAGGAGATTTGCCACATAGCTCTTAGAAGACTCTTTATTATTGAACACAAGAGTAATTATTTGCTTAGCTGTCCTCACTTTAACAAGGGTACTTTGGCACCATGCTCAAACAGACCTCAGAAAAAAAGAGGGGAAGCTCTCTTGGCCTTGTTATGCTCTATGCATCCTAAGATGCACTGCTGGAGTACAGCATGCTGTAACTGCTTGCTCTGCAGCAATCGAAACAGCTGTGGGGAAGCAGCCAAAATGAAATATTTACTAACCCTGACACTATGTAGAGGTAGCCATGAGAAGTGCAATCCCCACCAAGGAAATCCAATGCAATAACATCCTAATATGAAATCTGCTATTTCCAAGCCTAACCTCTTCCTCAAGCTACAGATCTTCCTGTTAGTCTTTGCTTCTCTCCTTTCAATAAATACAAAGTTTTGTATTCTCCAGCTACAGACAGAAAATCCTTTAAAGCTTCTGAGCCAGAAAGAAGAAAGAGGAGGAGAAAGCCTGTGCTCTAAGTATCATATTTGGAGTGTTATCCCCTTGTGACTAAACTGAATCTCTGCATCTGCCACATCTATTAGCCTTCTCCAAATAGCAGCTGAAGCAATATGGAACAGACTTAGTCCCTAGATAATTTCCCAACTACTCATATGGTTCTGTATAGCAGCCATGAAAAAGAATAATTCTTGATAATTTAATTCTGCTGTTGCTTGAAAAACCTATGACCCAAAACAGAAATGCTGGATGTGTGTCCAGATTCAAGACAACATTGCAAACTCAAAGCTTTCTGAGATTTATTTCTAATTTTTTCTTTCAGAGGACATTACTCCTTGCAAAAGAGGTGGAGATTACTCCCACTCACATTTTAAAGGAAGTCATACATTTTGCAGAAATTATTAAATCTTCCTCACTTGCAGTTGCAAGCCTTAAGTTTAAGACCTCTAGTCAAACTGCCAGCTCAAATACAATATTCGCTGATAATATGGATGAGGAAATTTCTATATGCATACTCCCAACAGTATAGAAGACATGCCAAAATGGAAATTACATTACAGCATGATTAACGACAGCAGATTGTTCTGTATAAGACAGCAAGCAAGAAACTGTCCAGTGAATTCTCCAGGAAAAAATACAGCCCATCTTTTGCACATAGCCAATTGTCTTTCCACAAACAAACAGGAGCATAAACATAACATAAAGAAAAATCCAGCTTTTATATTGCCAATTTTTTGTTTTGTTCTAATATTTCTGAGAGCAGGACTGGGAGCTAGGGAAAGAAACAGAAGATCTGGAGGCTTTCATTTTAGCAACTCAAAACCATACATAGGAATCTGCATTGGGAGTCAAGCCAGACATGAAGAACACACATTACAGTCTGAAACACAAGACAGTGATAGACACTTCCCGGGAAACTAAGGCGTTAGACTTTATGTTTTCCACTTTTTCCCCCCCCCCCTTTTTTTTTTCTGAAGTTCTTTGTCAGTAGCCAGTCTGTCCCAGATAGAACATAAATACATGAATGTGGACTGACATCACTGTGCAAAAACCTCCATATATGCAAGCTGTCGGTTCCTTACTTTAATAAGCTTTAGTAATCTCTTCATACAGCTTTCCTTAATTAAATGTATCTAGAAAGGATTTCTTTAAGAAGAAAGGGATGTCTGTGGAAATTAATGTGGAAATATTAGACATAATACATGCATCCATATGCCAGTCTGAGAGGACAATGAGATTTTTTTATTATTATTATTCCCGCTATGCCTTTACAGCTAAATAGACTCTAGCTTTATTTCTAGAAACAAGGAAGGTTTACATTTTGTTCTTTTAAAGGTCTGAATTTAAGCTGCATTTAAGGTTCCATACACTATACCTTTTTTGTTGGTTCTAATAATTGTCTCAGACAACAGTAAAGGGCTTCCATTGGAAACTTCATTTATAGGCTTCTCTGGTGGTTTGTTGGCAGTATTTTCTTTCTTCATGTCCTTCTTTATTTCCTGTAGAAGAAAAGGCAGGTGGAGAGGGATAAGAAAAAGAAGAAACAGTTAAAAAAAATGTATTACAGAATATTCTAAATCTCCAGCTCCTAAGATTTCTTAAAACTTCTTAAAACACCCCTGCCTATTCTAATGTTACCTCAAAGACTTTGTAAGTTGAAATGCCACAAAATGAAAGTAATTTTCAGTAACTAATTCAACCAATACTATTTTTTTTTCTTTCTAAAAGAGGTCAATTTCTTATTTATGTGTGAAAATTGTAGGACAGATTTGCAAATATCTTACTAAAGATCACCAAAGCTGGGGGGGGATGACAAAAACAACAAACCA
Source organism: Burhinus oedicnemus (assembly GCA_008921705.1). Taxonomy (NCBI): domain Eukaryota; kingdom Metazoa; phylum Chordata; class Aves; order Charadriiformes; family Burhinidae; genus Burhinus; species Burhinus oedicnemus. Next base: position 1,515,262 of record VFFE01006970.1, on the reverse strand, counting down.
AGACTTCTCCATTTATCAATCAATTAGCTGTACATTTGATGCACAGGGCAGAACTGGGTTCAGTGCTCCTGATGTAAAGGCAGCTAAGTCTGCTTCCCCTCTGTTGAGAAGCCCGCAGAAACAACAACCATAGCAGGAAGAAAAATATTAACTAGGAAAATATGACAAATGTTACCATAATTGGCAGAAGCATATAGAGCCTGCTGTCAGAGCCGTTGCTAACACCAACATATTTTGCAGCTGACTTACCTTTTAAGGTGATCAACATCTTTGGCAGCACACAGAGAAAAATTATATGGTGGAGTTTCATGAAAGTAAACCCACAGAACACAGCTTCCCGAGACTTCACAGTTAGTGTTTGATAAGATGCACAATACCTCTCTATCAGCTTCTTAGGCAGACTTTAAATGCCTGCCTGCTTAGTTGTCTATACCTACTTTGCCAAAGCATCCCAAATATCATATCCTTTCATACATCTTATCTTGAAATACCACTGAGGTAGACAAGTAGTGTTACCTCCACTTTATAGACAGGTAACTGATGCACTAAAGAGGCTGAACAAATTGCTTATAATCGTGTATCAAACAAAAAGGAAAAAATAAGTTAAGTTTTGGCTCCAAGCTTTGTCCTAGGTCAGAATCACAGAGCCACTCTGGCTGGGAGGGACCTCAGCAGGTCTCTACTCCAATCTCTGGCTCAAAGCAGGGCCACCTCTGGGGTCACACCAGGCTGTTCAAGGCTTTGCGCAGTTGGGTCTTGAAAACCTCCAAGGACAGAGACTGCACAATCTCATGAGCAACCTGCTCCATCGCTTGATTGCCCTTATGGTGACAAAAATTTTCCTTATACCCAGCCTGAAACTTTCTTTTCTAGTCTGGTCTCCTCTCTCCTGTCCTGCCCACCATGCACCACTGTGAAGGGCCTGGCTCTGTCTTCCAGATAACCTCCTTCTGTGTATTGGAAGGTCCCCCCAAAGCTGTCTCCTTCAGCATCTCCTCACAGGGCACATGCTCCAGCTCCCACAGCCACAGAACTTTCTCCAGTTTATCAATGTCTTTCTTTTACTGGCAGACTCAAAATGGGATGCTGTATTCCGGATGTGGACTAATGAGTGCCAGATAAAGGAGGATTATCACTTCTCTCAACGTGCAGGCTGTTAATGCAGCCCAGGATGCTGTTGGCTGTGTTTGATGCCAGGGTACACGACTGGCTCATGTTCAGCCTGCTGCCAACTAGGTCCTTTTCAGCAGAGCTGCTCCCAAACCCATCGGGCCCCAGCCTGTACATATGCCAGCAATTCCTGCTGCCCAGGGACAGGAACTGGCATTTGACCTTGCTCAATTTCATAAGCTTCCTGCCTGGGTCCTTCTAAACAGCAGCTGTGCCTTCAAGCATGTCAGCTACATCCCCCATCCTCCCCCCGCCAGTTTGTTGTCATCTGCAAATTTGATGAGATCTACATTAAGCAGGCATTGGGGACAGGTGATAGCTTTGGACAAAACCTTCCCCTAGTAAAAAACCTCTACCTCTCCTCCTCCCCTTCAACTCTCATACATTCACTGCCCTCTTCTACATCCCAAGTGCAGTAGCAACCTCCACCATCCCACAGCACTGTTACCATAAACAGGAAATACTGTAGATCTTATTTAGGTTTCCAGCATATCAGACATGAGCGCTAAACCATAGAAAGCAAATTTCTATTTGAAGTTTCTGAAGCTGTTATCTGAGAACAGCATCAACCAAAATAAGAATTTTCAAGTCACTGTTGTAAGATGCACTTTAAACTTGAATTTCATAATTGTTTTTTAAGCTTTAACATCCCCAGTCCAATTGGTATTTCAAAGCTAAACTATTAGCTACACAACATTAATACAGTCTTCTGTACGTGCACAAGGCATTTACTGTGTATCAGTATTCCATTAGCTGAGGTAAAAGTTTTATAAACTGCTGCCCACTGACAGTACAATGAATCTTTTATCTAGTGCCATCACACAGGGAAAATAGTATCTAAAATAGTATCTAAAACGCAACTTGTTACAGTAACCATCATAACTGAAATAACAAATGTGAATGAATATGCATATGAAAGGTGAATGCATCTGGGTGATAGATGGTGCTGCTGTTAGAAGAAATATTGCACACAGTTCTTGTATAAAAGTGAACACTGCATGCATTTAGAATAAAATGTTATATCACTTTCTAAAAAAATGGGCTAGACTAATGCATACATTATTCCACAAGCTTTTTTTCACAGCCTTAAAAATTAAAATATATAATGAGTCCACCCAAAGCTTGCTATATTGAAGCTTTAAATTTATTTTGCAGCTAGGTGACAAACTCACAGTATATTAAAAAATTCTCTACAGTTTAAACAGAATTTGTGAGTCAAACACCACTCTCATGTGAACAGGACCACAAGACAACAGCCTACAGAAGACCCCATCTTGCCAGAACTTGCTTCCTGTGTGTCATTGGTGTGTTATTTTCCATTCTTTATGTCAGAATGTAATTAAATCCTCAACTCTCAAATTTTGAAACAACAGTACAATGGTTTTTATTTTGAAAATCCTATCTGCAACTTCCAGAGTGACAGAGAAAATTGTCTGCTATAAGAGAAAGCAGTGCTGCACCCTCAAGCCTGCAAATGAATAACTCTGGTGCCTTTGCTGCTGCTGACAGCGTTTTGAGGTAGTCTTGTTTAGCTCCTGAAAAAATCAACAGGAATACAACAAGCCAACTCCCAAACATTGGCATTTGTTTGTAGGGTGGGACGTCTTACATTTCCTTTCTCATCCACTCTTCATAGAAAAAAGACAGACACATATGCTGCGTGTCCACTAAGCTGAAATTCATATAGAAGGTACAGCACCTTGCAGCCAGCAAAATTGTCAAAGGACTGCTTTTTTTCTACCTTTCTAGTACTGGTTTGGGCTACTTTTCATCACCGTTTCTTTTGATACTCATAAGAAGGGTCATAATTTTTCATAGCTACAGCCCACAGTAACATGACACGATCAACCCTAGCATGAAATTACAAATCCAGGAGGGAATTGAAAGGAAAAGTGGAGAATTCTCTAAATAGTTAAACAAATCAAGCAAAAGCCAAGGCAGTCTCACTAAGCCAAAATCTTATCAGAAACATACTTAGCAATACCCTGTGGGAAGCCCAAATTTAAGTGGCTCAGCAAACATTCTGCAGTAGAGAAGTTACGCCAGCTTTAAGCCACTTGCGCACCTTTTCAATTCCTGGTCTTAGTCTACAGCACAAGAGCCAGGACCACACAGCCTACCCCTCGCCCACACGGTGCCTGGGCATGGCTCAGCAAATAACCCAGCATACAGGCTGTTCCCAACATGGAAGAGCAGAGACTGCAGAGGAAGGGCAGGACAGAGGTTTTCGCCATGCAAGTTGAGCTGTGCCTCCTATCCTCAGGACAAAGAAAGTAACCCTAGTGCTGTTAAATTCAGAAATATAGCCCTTTATATCTATCCCCACTCTTACCTGCTGTAAATAAGTATGTTAATACTCTAAAACACTATAATGCCCTACTGAAAACTGCATTTCTGCTTGAAAAATGGAGTGAAAACAAACATAAACAACTCTGGCCACATAGGTATACCAAGCCAGCTCACTTTATTTCACTGCAGAAAATACACTGAACATGACTATCTTGCATATTTGGTAAATCACTGAATCACAGAATTTTCAGAGTTGGAAGGGACCTCTAGAGATCATGTAGTCCAACTCCCCTGCTGACACAGGAATGCCTAGAGCACATTACTCAGGACTGCATCCAGGCGGGTCTTGACAATCTCCAGAGAAGGGGACTCCACAACCTCCCTGGGCAGCCTGTTCCAGTGCTCTGTCACCCTCACCATAAAGAACTTTTTTCTGGTGTTTGAATGGAACTTCCTATGTTCCAACTTGTGCCCGTTGCCTGTCACTGGGAGCCACTGAAAAGAGTCTGGCTCCATCCTCCTTCAACCCACCCTTTAGATACTTCTAAGCAAGAATAAGGTCTCCCCTCAGCCTTCTCTTCTTCAGGCTGAAGAGTCTCAGCTCTCTCAGCCTTTCCTCAAAAGGGAGGTGCTCCAATCCCCCAGTCATCTTTGTAGCCCTGTGCTGGACTCTCTCCAGTCCCTGTCCCGCTTGAGCTGGGGAGCCCAGAAAATGATGCAACTATAATGGCCCTAAAAGCTTGGTGCTCCATTAGTAATGGTTATAGAAACCTCTCTATGTAACTCCCTCATTCTAGATTTGTGTGGAGCAGAAGCCTACCACATGAGGAAAGGATAGGCAAATGATCTTCCAAATCCATGTGTACCAAAGGTGGCTTCTGGGAACTTTCCTACATGTATTGCAAAATCCATTTCTGGTTCTGGTTTCAAGTTGAAGTTTGTATATACTATTTCTTTTAAAGAAGAAATCCATGTAGACAAAGAAGTAGAACGCAAATTTTCACTTAGGACAAGTGGGAGTTAGAAGTCCCCAGTCTGCCATAGGTAGTTCAAGAACAGCTGAATTTAATGCTAACGGAGGATGAACAGAAACTAATAATCCAGTTGTGAGCTCGGAGACTACTATTTCTTGAAGAAGGAGCTTATGTATGAAAAGACAGGAGAAACAAGAAAGGTAAGTGACTTTACTATATTGTACTGCTCTAAAATACTGGAAAAAAGTCCACTGAGAATTAGCTGTCTGCCCAGCAAGGACTTCAGGGTACCTCCTGACTAGGATTCTTGCACTGTTTTCTGGTGGTATTTCAACTACAGCAAATATACTCACATCCTGATTAGATACAACCACCACTCACTGTGGGCTAGTCTGCCCTTGAGTAGGCCAAGGAGGTAGAGAAAGGTACTGTGGGACTTCTGCAGCATGCTGAGTCTCTTCAAATGGACATAGTGTGAGCACCTTCGCTAGGAATCCCTGTGGTGACACTACTTGGACCAGACTCAATAACCTAGATAGCCCTTTCCAGAACCAAGTTCACAATGCAAATGTCCTTTGCAAAGCCCACACAGAGCCTCAGGAGAAGGGGCTTGAAGGGATCCCGAGCGCAGTGCTTGGCTCTTCACACCACCACAAGCATCTCGCCCACTCCTCCAATACTGAGATTCTTCCACAGAATGAGCAGCTGTCTCACTCATACGGCCTACCTGCAAAGAGGCAGGCTTTCACAGTGCTAACAGCTTCAAAAATATCTCTAAACCTCATCTTTGGTACTATTTGATACTTGATTTTGGGACAGTACCCGGTATAAATTTCATGAGTCAAAATGCTGCATTTTTTCCTCGCCCACACAAAGATAATTGCAGGTTATTGGCAGATCATTTTCAAGGGGCTATGCCTCAGGAACCCAGCCCTTAAGTAAATGACCTCACATTTCAACCACTAAATCTAACCCAGGCCCTCCTGACACCACAAATTTCAAGACAGCTTCCACCTCCTGTGTATGTGGGTTTTAGAGTGATTCCAATATGATAAGCAGTTCTTACTGGGAAGAGGCATCCTTGAACTCAGAAATTCTGCAAAAAAGTCACTGTGAATTTTAAAAATAAACTTTAAGCCTGATTTGATGAAATATTACAATTTCAAAGATGATATGAGAACCTAAACATCTTTTAAAGTACTCTGAGGGCTCTTACACTTTGTACACCCTTCTACTATCTACAAAAATTATCGGGTTTTTTCTTCTGACTAGGCTTCAACCATACTGCATAGATGCCAACAGCCAAATCACCATGAAAATATTATTTTCTTGTAGCAAACTTTGAAATATGGTTTCTCCAAAGAAACACAAAATCCTAGACAATACTTGAGCTGTTTTTATTTGGATCTTCTCTAATTCAATCCTACATCAGCATGAGTCACAGAAATTTTGTAAGACATTTTCCACAAGCTTGTGAGCTTTACAATGTGACAAAATATTAACTAACAACAAATTATGTAGTGTGATGAAACTCTATCACATAGCAAAATACAACATATTCAAGTGTACCTGTACCCTATTAAATGGCTATTTCAGCCTATACAATCTAGAAATCTAGTATCTTTCCTCTTTTTTAAGACATGACAGACATTGTCAAGCTGGAGAGAGACAAATAGAGTCGTTAATGGTTTTCAAAGAGAAAAGTCTTTGGCTCACTTGCAATTTTTCTACTGTTGTTTGCAAGACCTGGCTTTGTTTTCAGAATTTCATCATTCGTTACCTTTCAAGGAAAAACTCTATTCTATCTTCTGCTCATCTATCAAAAAGCTTCCTTTAATTTATAGCAAATGCTTGAATTAGGTCAGCCACAGAAGTTACCGTTACTATCTGTTACTAAGTCTGAAGGAAAGTACAAGAACTTCTGCCATTTTCACTACACCAAAGTTTCAAGATTTCTTTACTCTAGCAGTTCTGACCTTTACAGGAAACTCAGCTGAAAACATTTAAGGAAATTGCTGCAATCCTTTCCATGACTGTAAATGCAATGAAACGCTATTCTACGCTGCTGCAGGTGTGAAATGCTCCAGACAACATTTCATTCCCCATAGTTGTTGGGAGCCATGAAAAATTATGAGAAAAATCACTATCAGACTACAAGGTGATTTATCTATGGCTTCCATGTGCAAAGAGAAAAACAGTTCTTACATACTGGAAGCAAGAGGTTTAATCAAAATCAAAGCTTTTTGAAAAAAAGACACAAGCATACTGAAAGAGTTAAAAGCTGAGAAATAATGAGGCTTTCACAATTCAAAAATCTACAGCCTATACATTGCTTGAAGCTAAATATGGGAGCAGAAATAAGAACCCAAAATCATACACAACCAGTGGGAAACCACGCAACACATTTGAATTATCAAAAGATGACAATGGAAATGTCAGGAGTGCTTTGACCCCTCTGAGATACAGAGTGCTTTTCCTTTAATCTTTTTTCTCAGAAAACATACTTTACATTTCAAGACACAACTGCCACCATCGTTTCCTGCAAAAAATGTCTGCAACTTCAAACAATATATGAATTCAATTACCCATTTATATTAAAACCTCAAAATATAACTCTGCTGCAGAGTACATCAATGCAATATTTAGTCCTCCTGAGTCATTTCCCGTGACACATTAACTTAAGAGTTATTGAATAATTATAAATGTGGTTAGATATAAATGCAACTTTGATACTGTCAAGAATCTTGCAGTTCTACTGTGAAATAAACAACGTATCTGGCAGCGAGACTGGAACAAGCCTTCCCAGCAACTGAACTAGCATCAATGTGAAAATTATTTGCAAACAGAAAGATGGTAGCAGCACTAAAATCCAGTATACCTTCATAGCAGTAGCCTTTAACTCCATAAAAAGCAAAATGACAACGTTTCAGACACAATAAAGAAACCACCTAGCTTTTATTTCCTGGCTTCTGCATCACTTGAGATTCACTAGTCTTTGACTTCTCCTTTCTAGGGCACTACCAGCTCCAAGACACACAGGCAGAACATGGGACCTTCAAGCACCACAATCAAGACTGAGATGTCTCCATGAGCTGGTCATGACAGGATACACATCAGGAGCTTTGTCAGCCAGTAGAGTGGGAAGGACAGCTTGGAGAGCGTGCTTCCCTAACAGTGACCCCCAGCTTCTAACAGCTGCATAGATCCCATACTGCTGTTGCACACTTCATCTGAGCTCATGGCAAAAGCAGGATTCCACATCCTCTCTCCTCTTTCACTATCAGCTTATCCAAGGTTATAGAAAACATGTTCCCAAGTGCCTGTCAGGCACATGATGTAATCTTTGAAAAAAAAATAGGGTTACAGTTCATGAGCCTTCTGGTTTGTGCTACTACTGCCTAGAAATACTGGGGTTATTTCCAAACCACAGCCTTTAAGCCTCTCTCTCAGAGTTCTTTGGTTTCTGTATCTAGCCTTCAAAAATAAAGTCTATTTTGTCGCTCACATGACTTCTATCTGATCTACGGCTTGATAGAGAAAAGCGTTATCTGTTCACCAAGTTTTACATGCTGAAGAGTGTTATCTATTCCAGCAGTAACAGTAGCAGTATGCAGAACAAAGCACGTTAAGGATGAAGGCTCTGATGTGCCTTACTCTCCTTTTTTTTCTTGTTGTGTTAAATAAAAGAGATGCAATCGTCTGTTTTGCTCTCTCCCAGTGCAAATAAACTCTCAAAACGCCATCCACCTACAGCCAGAAGCGCTGCTTGCATGGCTGCTCAGGTAAGCCTGCAGTGCCGCCCTTGCTTCTCAGATGGGAGGCCTTATGAACACTGCAAAGCTTCCTGTCAGGATGCTGCTCAGCTATTTATCATACACAACTAGAACCTAGCCTGCACAGTCATAAATTCATTACATAGCCGTAAGCAAAGGCTTCAACAACCCATCTGTCACGTGCGTTTTTCTTGCAGCATTTAAATATTAATTTTAGTATTCATTTTATTTATAAACTTTACTTAATATAGAGGCAATACCTCAAACATTTAGGACAATATATTGGGTCACATGAAAACATCTACATAAAAAATGAATAGTTTGGATTTAGTGCAAAGAACTTGCAAAAAACAAAACTACTATGAAATGGCAAAGTAACAGTTGTTATGAGAGAAAATTAACTCCTACATCCAGCGTATACGACATTAACTGCAAAAAGACTGTGCCAATGGAGGCACAGTGCAACCAGCTCCTGCTTAAACTGCTGGTGACTTCTCTGTGATATCCATGTCTGAACATTCCCTGTTTACCCCAGCCTGAGATGCCCGTGCTACGATGCTCTCCCTACCACAGCTCTAAGGAGGCCGCACTCTGTCACCTCTGAATTCCTCTGTTCCTCTCCTATGCACCAACGCCCAGTACCCTACAGCAAACTGAACCTCCTCTTTTAAAGAATCTCCACATTCTTCCTTTTTTGATACAGCTTTGTTACGTCTTTTGTACACCCTTCTGATAATAAAAGGTCTTCTGGATAGGATGTGCACTCTTGCATATGTAGAAAGCCTTGTGTTTTTGAAAGCTAAGTGTATGTTTTATAATAAAATTAACAAAACTCTCAGATTTTTTAAGTCTTATGTAATCTTTCTGCTCTGTTTTCATATGAACATGAGTGTGTTTTCCTGTGTTCACTTAGGTCAAGAAAATCTCCTTGTTCCGTGGCCTTAGCCTCAGACTTCGCTCTTCAGTTCAAAAGGAGACAGCTCATATTCACCTATACCATTTAAGTTTTTTTAAAAATTACCAAAAAAGAAAAGAAAAGAATAAAAGAAAGGAGAAAATAAAAAGAGACTATGAGAAACGGCAAGGAATACATCAGTAAGAAAAGTGGGGATCACATTTTAAAAATGTGTACCAAACATACACCACCAATTGGCTCAGAAGAAGTCACGAGGAAAAAAGAATACACCCTCTGCTCATTGCGGTTTGGGTTTTGGAGACATGCTTGGCTACAGCAGTGATTAGCTGCACTACCACCAGGACAAGCAATTAATTACATCTTAATGCACTTAATGGACCAAGGCTGAAAATGATAATTAGAGCAATAAAAAAAGGCAAATAGGAAAAAAGATGCTATGCTGGACGCTGGATGCCATTCCAAGCCACTTAATTCATCCTGATCCCAACAGTGGCATGCTGAGGAAGGGAGAGTGGTCCAGACCTGATGCTCTGTTCCAGATCTCCTCTCTAGCAGGAACTCTAACAGCACCTATGGATCCCAACACCATGGTGGCAGAAAAAATGACAGTACCTCTCTCTGAGATGTTATAATCTAGGTGTAAGAAAAAGTATAACTGATTAACAGAAACAGCAGATGGCAGGAAGCATGAAGAAGCAGAAGTGATCAGCATGGGCCAGGTGCATAAGCACTTATCAGCATTTCGTAAGCACTGTGGCAAGACACCTTTAAGGAAGTCTTAGAAAGACAGGGAGTTCTTTATGTGCAGATCTTTATGTGCACGTTCCCCCAGGTAGGTGAGAAGTACAAAAGCAGAACCTTGTTATAAATTTATTAAAGAAGTGAGGAAAACAGAACTTGTCACCTTGTCACCAGAACAGGGGCACACAGTCCCACCACCCATGTATGAGACACTTGGGAGATGGTGACCCAAAGATGCTAAAAATTAAAGTGGACAAGTTGCAGGGCTGATAAGAGCTTTGCATTTCTGAAACCTTACAGAGAATCACAAGGCACAGAAGAAATTGTATGGGTGCAGCAGGTTTCGTAACCCACAGGAGAACTGGAAGTGACCTCCTTATTTCATAGTGCCATCAAGTTGTCTGCTAGCACCCGCCAGTGAACCCCTGCAGCACACAGTCCTCCCCAGTTTTAATCTGGGGCTGAGAATTTGTTCCGCTTTACATATTTAGCAATGTATGTGAGTAGTGGAGTTCAGGGCATGAGACACTGCTGCAGCAGGGATTGCCATAGGGAAGATGCTTGGCAACCAGCCTCTTTAACTGGTGCGCAACTCCTCCTCCTCTCTAACCTCCATAAGCAGGGTGGCCAGCCAGGCTTTCATCAGTTTGATCTCTTGCCTTTCACCTGTGTTTGGCAACAGCACAGTACAGTCTGCATGTGTTTTAGCTGCCCAGTTGTCTCAACACATGTACACACACATCTGTGCAGGTGCTTAGAAACACATGCATGCTCCCTGCATCTGAAAGTACTGTAGCGAGGTACTGCGGGGAGACACAAAAGGTGCTTCTCAGCCAGCTTCCCCTCAGTCCAGCTCCAGCAGAGTTAAATTATTCAAGCAATTTGACTTTTTAATAGAATTAGTTTTCTTCTCACAAAGGTTCCATTTTCACCCAACTGTTTAGAAGCATTATTACTTTGCTTGAAAGTGCAATGTCATTCCTCATTTCTTTGAGCAGAGTGGGATACACCAGAATTTAGCATGTTAATAGTTTCCCCCCACAGGCACCTGGGCATATGAAAAAGGTCTGCTGTAACAGACTAGTTTTAGAGGGTAATAAATGGGTATTTCATGTAGTATAAATATTTCTGCTCTCAGTATAGAAAGCCCTGTGTGTATTACATAAAGCAAAGTTGATAAGATACACAAGAAACTACTTGAATCCATGAATTTCCAGGGTTGTTTCTTTGTTCCTTCTCACAACCGTACAATTTGAAGTAGATGACCAATACAGAAAAAGAGACAACATACATTCTTAGAAAAAAGCAATGAGAGACATTATCATAAATTGTAATGTGTTAGAGATAACCAGATAAACTATCTCTATGACACAGACAAGTTCAGAGAGAGACTAAGTAGCATAAATCCTTTATGCAGAATCCTATCACACATCAGATGATCCTTAACAGCAGGATTTTCTAATGAGAACATTAACCGACTCATTCAGTGTCTTGTATTCTCTGTTTAAAATTACATGGAAGAATTTTTTTTATGAACAGGTTTATCTTGTCTAAATACAAGTGTATTTACAAATTTGTAAATACAAATGTGCTGTACAGTGAAAAAGAAACAAAACAAAAAAACCCAAATGAAAGTCACTGTGCTACCCAAAATATACAAAATACAAAAATTTCAGCTGCACAGAATTTCAAAATTTTCATTTCAACTACACTTAAAAAAACCCTGCTAATGGTCCAAATAGCTAGTTTTCTTTTCAATTAACAGGTCAGGAAAAATTATACAAATTCCTATAGAAGTCTTTAAACACATAATTCTACATTACAGAATGAAGAACTGTGCCATAAAAAGGTTTGGGTAAATTATGTAGATTGCTATTGTTCTTTGATAGACCTGTCTTCAAATACATGCTACTCTATTAAATCAACCCAATTACTCAACCCTGTACAGCATACAGCTCTGAAGGTTATGCAGAGAAGTCCACTGCATCTACAGAGACAGGGCAAGCGTTGTGTAATTCCACTGCACGTAAAATTAAAATTGAGATTCCTGAAGATGCATTGGTGTTTTAAAAGAGTCTCCTCAGACAAGTCAAGCCTTTTTTCAAGAAGAACAAAGGGCTCATGAAAATATTTATCTGGAAAGATAGTTTCAGTGTTACAGGATTTTTAGGGTTTTATTTGTTTGCGTAACCAGCTGTATGAAAGCTAGCAGGCATTAATGAAATAAGATCCTGGATTAAATCAAGGTTAATGAGATCAGGAGTAGACACATCATTATTCAAATCACACACCATGTGAATAGTATGCGTTGCCAGACTTGTAAATCAGAGATTAGAATTTAACACTCTTCCTTCTGCAGTCTGGCAGTTTAGGGCTAGAGGTCTCTTCATAAATACTGCTGGCATCCACCTGCCACAGCTTCACAAGAAAATGTATTATGATTCCAGTTTTTCTGGTGCTAAGCACCAACAATTTCATGAGGGAACTGATGGCAGAGGCAGTTCTTCAGCACTTCTGACAGCCATGTTCCTCAAGTCTTACAACCCTTGCAGCTGTCAAGCAAAATTTATTTAATTATTTTCCTTCTTAATCTGACCTTGCTTCCTGCAAACATTACAGCAGGCGCAGGTTAACTCATGTGAGTTTGGAATGGGGCCATACGCCTTGTGGATTACTTTTTGTCTAGTACAGCCTTCTGAGTTCCAGTGTGTTGCTTATACGTTCATCTCCAGTGGTGGTTCTCTTTCCAGTATGTCTGATATGCAAAAGTTTAGGGCAAAAATTAAAGAGGTTCTTTTTTTTTTTTTTTTTTTTTTTTTTTTTTTGGCAGGGGGGGAGACAGAGATGAAACTGAAAAGATTCAGAGCAAGATTTTTAATAATTCCCATTAAAAGATGTCCTGGAACCATGGAAATCCCTTTATAAAAAGTAGGTCACATGTTTATTTAGAGGTATTAGACTTAATCCTAAAGACTTGATATTTAGAAAAGATAGTCCCATTCATAAAGTCTTAAGAGCTGGGAAAACTGACCCAAGCCTTAAACAATGGGTCTCAAAAATTCCCTGACTGACATGGAGAAATGCAGTGGCTGTCTTCTACACTTCAGACTACTTTCTCTTAGTAGAGTGGAGGTCTCTGAACAAAGGTTTTTGTGGTAGAACCTCTAGACTCTCCATATGTTCTATCTGCTCTTTTACAACTGTGAAAATGCAACAAGCAGGCAAAAGGAGATGGATGGGTCAATCTATTCAAGCAGAACAAGCTTCTGTATTTTGGTCTTATCCAAGAGAAAAGAGGTATAAAGAATGCAAACAGTAGAAATAACCGTGCTCAACACTGATCCAGAACAGTGAAGAGTGTTGCTCAAGACTAAAAAAGGCATGATGAGGGCTAGTTGCCTGAGAGAGTTTGATATGCCATTGGTGTTTGTAGGAGACGTGCAGCCCAGCATCTCAGATGGGAGAAGATTTGGCGATCATGATCCTCACCTCAAATTACTCAATCCCATAATTACTCCATGTTTGCAAAAGAGATTGGCATGTTACCTTTGAAGTAATGCATCATACTGAAACTACCTTTGCAGTTTCTCAACCTAGTGTTTATTCAGCCAGCTCGAAACTTTAAACAAACTTTCATGGATATCAGAGCCACAAAGACTCATTGGCTTGTATAAAAAGACAGAAAAAAGTAGAGGACATACTATAGTCAAGTCCATGTGAGAAAAACTGATGTGTATCTGCCTAGCACACTCAGCAGGATTCCTGTTTACAGATAAGAAGAGTTGCATGAGAAAGTACGAACTTTCTTTGGATAAGGCTCCTTCCAAGCAGAGACAGTCATTTTATGGTGTTTCCCAATGTGACATGTGGTACCAGTATTAAAACTCCAGCTTTATAAATAAGACAGAGGTGAAAGAAAAGTACTAACTATATAGTTCTGCTGAGGGGAAAGGAAAGTCTGAAGATGAGAGTTAAAAGAAAGCAAGCAGGCTGCACGTGCATAGGAGTCATCAAGGATCAAGAAATGGTGCAGTCTGGCCATATATAAAGATATATTGGAACTCCAGGACTGACTCCTCTGAATCTGCTCACCTTGTTGTGCATTGCTGAATGATGATGTAGACTGGCTCAGCAAGCAGAAACAAGAAGATTTCAGCAGTCACAATCTCCTAAGGAAATTGCCTTTAAGTACATTCTCATTTAAAAATGTAGTACATAAGTTTTCCATTTTTACATTTAAACAAGAATCAAGAGGGAAAAGTCGCATATGCTGTATGTGGAAGGAACACCTATCTGTTCATCTAAGCATTAGCAATTCTTTTTAATCTGGCTGTTTGCTGACCAACTTATCAAGAAAAGAACAATTCATTTTAGAGCTGTTGATACACTCCTAGACTGCGAGTGCTGTAGGCTTAGGGAAGACACTGAGTGTTATTCCGAAGTGTGGAAGATGGCTCAGCTACATTTCAGGTAAAGACTGTAGTGTAACCTTAACTATGAAACTGCTATGTCTCCAACTATATATATGCAGAACTATGCCTTGAAATTCTGCTAAATATTGACTTACACAACTGTCAGGAAGACAGTAAAAATGACAATACATGACTTCGTTTTTGTGCCCCTACAGCAGCTTACCTTGAAAGTAGCTCTCTGTTCTAAAAGATAAATATGTGTGTATGCAAAACACAAACCAGATAAAATTAAGCCATTGGATAATTAATAAAAATACAAACATCTTTTGAAAAAAATAGGGAGGAATCTCATTTAGCAGAAGGGAGTATCCTTCCATTTGTGACTGATTGAACTCAAGAAGTTGCAGGCAAAGTTTGCCTTTGCAGGCAAAGCTGAGTAGTTTTCTTCCAGGCAATTCACAAGAGGATTTGCTATCCATCCTGTCTCTGAACTGTAATTCTTATTGAAAAGGCAAAAAACAACACTCCTCCTCCCAGCTACTCTGAGAGCTTCTAGAAATTACAGAATATCCCAGATGTATTTAGATTTAAACTCCTTCACCACAAACAGCTTCAAGTTCAGGTGTAAGCATTTATTTTACCTTTACAATATTAACTTTGACACATCAGAGCAGAAACCACTTGGATCCTTTGTTTTCACTGGGAGCCCTTCTTGACATGTTCACTCCAGGTGAAGAAATATACTTCATGCATAGGTAGTCCTATTGATTTTAACAGGCCTTGGCATGCAGTAAAATTTTTTACACATTTTAAGAGAGAATAATTTCCTCTGCCCCTTGGAAACAACACAAATTTGTGGAAGAGGGCCCTGTAAGAACATCATCAGTAAAAGAAACTAAACATGTTGTGTTTTAAGAAATCTGTACTGAACGAGCTGTATCTAAAAGCCCATTCCTCAGGAAAAACAAGACCCAAAACCTGTCAGCACTTCTTACACTGTAAATGCACTGCTCCTCTCCCTCTGTGATCCAGGCTAGATGGGGGATATTGAAAAACAGAAAAGTTACCTAGAAGAACCCGCACAGTAGTAGCTAAAAAAAAAAACAAAAAAACAACAACAACCCAAAAACAAAACAAAAAAACCAAAACACCAAAAAACCAACACACACAAAAAAACCCGAAACAAACCAACACAAAACAAACAAAAAAAACCCAACCCCACACCATAGGTGTGCTCTACTTTGTTAACAGTATACTTAAAATCACAAATCAACTAACAGACTACTTCAGGAGGGTCATTAACCACTCTAGGCAAGGCCTGTGATGGTGATTTCCCAGAATTTAAGGGAGTGGTGGGCTTGGTACAGAGATCTCCGAAAAGGAAACAGGGGTAAATACGCATTATGCTACACTGAACAGCATAAAAGGAGAAGCAATCCCTTTCAACCCCAATATAAGACTGGGAAGAAACAACGCCTGTTGAGGATGTTCTACTAGAGAAAGAGGAACATGAATGCAGAGCAAGCAAGCAGCAACCATTAGATCCAAGGGCTTGGCAAGCAGCTTGAAGTCCACAGCTGAAAGGAAACCCCATTAGAGCTGAGGAGGTGGACAGGCAGTCATAAGCTGGTGCTACAAAAACTAGTTTTGATGTGTCTGCACTGTACCATACAACATGCAAGTGCTCAGGTGCAAAGGTGACATTCACTAACCTATAAGTGCCAGTAAATGTAAAGATGTGAAAGGTGGGCAATATCTCAGTAGGTCAGTACACCTGCTAGTGATGAAAACAAACTTAGACATGCTGTAGCCAGTACCCATTTAAGGAGATGAAACTCATATGTGCCTGTATCAGTATCTTCATTTAGCCTTTAGTCCTTTAAAGAAAATTGGCTGATCCTACATTTTGCTACTGGCCACTTTTCATATGTCTTTTGTCCCTCTGACATGTAAGTTTTGCACAGTCAGTGACTACTTCATTGAATTTGTAAGTATTTACAGGTATTTTCAGACCTAGGCATTTTCAACACTTATTTCATCATCTACCATTTACGCTATCACTAAATTTAAGTTGGCACAGACTACAGGGCATGATGAAAGAGTTTGTTTGCTTTGGACTTCATTTTTTCTCGAGTACTGAACAGGGTGTGAACAGTGACAGGAGTCACATGTGCCCATTGAATGGCTGAAGTGCTGGGGTAAGGATCTCTAAAGGGGAGAGGGAAGTAACTGGTATGATCAAACATGTTTGGTAATTACTAGTCAAACTGCTAAGGCCTGCAATTCTACAAGCTACAAAAAGTTCCTAAGCAAACAATTTTAAAGCCCACTAAACCCTTAAAAATCATTTTTATCATTATTACTTACTAGTCTTTAAAAAAAAAAATAAATCACTCACTTCCTCAGATAGACAAGCTTTATCTCACATTCAGTGTGGCCAGATTCACTCAAATAAATGTGCAATAACTGGAAGAAGCCATAAAAAAGCAAAAAAGAAGCTTGAGTATAATAAGGGCTGGACTGGCCAAGTACTGGTCAGTTCCATGCTTCCTGTATTCTTAAATTATTAAATACACACACAGGTCAAAAGGAATCCTCTGGTCTCCATTTATTTGCACAGTTACACAAATCCTTAAACAGAACCAAGTACGCCTTAACATTAACATTGACAATTTAATGGGAAATCATTTGCCATTTGGAAAACAAATGCTGAGGACACAGGTAATCAAAAACAGTATTTCAGCTTCTCCCTTCTCCCTCTATCACATGGGATAGTATATTGTTCTTCTCTCAGGTTCTCCTGTACTTCATAACACTGTCTTCAGTATGACAGTTTCACTGATCAGCGATGAAAAATAAAGCAGCTCCATTTTCAATAACATGAAACTCCCTCTTGTACTTTTGATTTTCTTTTTATTCAAATCTATTTACAAGATACATATATGCAATTCTCAAGGAACTCCTATATATATCTACTTCTTTGTCTTGTGTATCTCGGAAGTTCTTCCTATTCAGAATTTAAATTTCAAAAGTCATTTTCTACACAAAGATGCTTCTAAAGCCAGAAAATAAGATTGTCTTTCATTTAGTTACTCAAGTTTCCTGGTAGATCAGCGGCACCTCAAAATATCTACTTAGATTTCTGAAGTGCACAAGAAAACCTGGAAAAGCATACTATTCCATTTTCACAAAATCGTAACTCTGTCCTTGTCCTTGGATATTTATTTTCATTCACTCAAAATTTGTGGCAGTTGGCCACAAATTACACTTTTAAAGTAAGTATTACAAAAACATGGCTAAACCTGGTTTCAGTAAGAATCTTTGGTCAAATACTTTTACCAGGTCTTCAAAATTTATAGCACATTTTTAAAACAAGGGAGAAAATTCTATTAAATCACAAGAATGATCATAACTATATTTGCCCTGCATTCTTAATTGACAGACACACATATGTATCTCATACACAGCAAGGTTAACTGAATAAAGCCAGAGAAAATTAGAATCATTCTTCATAGTGCATTTCTGAACATCAGCGCTGGAGAGAACAGCTAAATTTTACCTCCAACCTCTTCTCACATCACATTTTTTAAACTACTTTCCCTATTTTAACAAGATGAGATGTCCAAAAGTAAAGATGTCCCAATAGATGACTATTTTGTCCAGATTTCACTATTCTACAGTGAATAGTGTCTTAGGAAATCATTTTGTATAAATGAATACCAAAAATGCCTAACTGTTCAGTGTATTAAATAACAAAAAAATCTAACTTGCCATAGTATGTGCAAAATCCATTTGAGGATGTGTAAGGCAAGACAATAGTCAATTGACACTCATTTACACTCCATTTAATTTTATAAGTTTTATTTCATAAATCTAATCTTTCCCAATTAAGTGGATGGTTTAATTCCATTATTTAAACAACGAACACTCTGATTCTTTCAATGCTATTCCTCAGTCACAGCTTGAATGGGTGTCTGTTGGATACATTAGAAAATGAACATCATCTAAAAGTGACCCATAGAAATTCTCTCCAAATGGATTGTAAGACAAAGCTGGGAAATCTAGCTGAGTCATGAAACTTGTGAAAGTTGCCCAGATTTTCTCACATCTTTTTCTTGACAAAGCTATCTCGTTTCAGTGCTATAAAATATGGAAGTGGTTATTTAGATTTTAACATGTTGAACTCAATTCTATGATTGTGCGATCCAGCCTGAAGCACAAGTAGCAACACTGACATCATGAGCATCACCTGTAATGCCAGCCAGGCAGTAACAACAGTCAGTGCCTGGCTACAGGAGCTGAGAAGTCTTCTATTTGCGGGGCAAAGAGCAATGATACAACAGGGTTTAAGAGTAGCAGGAAAAAATGCTGGTAGTTCTCATCCTGTCACTTTACATAGTTAGCTTTACAAGTTAGCTTTATGTATTTGTAAGGACTTTCATAGCAGAAAAAGCATAATAGACCTGTCTTTGTTATTCAAAGGAAGTAAACTCAGTTGCACCATGCAGATGTCAGAGAAAGCAACAAAACAAAACCCAGAAGCCAGATATCACTTTTGCCTGTTGTAGTGATATTACCTTTACCAGCATAATATCATCAAGCCATTATCTTTATAACTGTTTATGGTGGATGTGTACCCTGCTGAAACACTGTATCTCAGGAAGGCACTAAAACCACCATGAGACACTTTTTTACAAATACCATTTTGTACAGACTGTCAACAAAAAAATAAGCCTCCAAAATTGAGATTCAGGTTTGAAGATGAAGGTTTTATTCAAAATATATCCACATCAAGCTGATGATCATTTCTAAAGCAGATTTTTGTTACAAACAGCTTGAAATTAAGAGCTCAAAGATACTAGATACAGCTCCAAAACCTGTAGGCGCATAACCAAACTTTACTTTCTACCCATCCCATTTGCTTGGGGGCAGAAGAAAAGCCCATTGTGCAACTCTCCTCTTAGTGCTAGATGACCGAAAGGGAGTGAAATCTAACTGGCGAGGCTAACTGGACAGCCATCAAAGCCCAGAAAGTTTTGGTTAAGATGCAAAAAAGCAGAGGAATCCTCAAAATGGGGGTGGGGTAGGGCATAGGAATGGAGAGAAATGAGGGGAAAAAGAAAACTTAGCAACAAGCAGTGCAGGTAAAGAACCCTTCAACGTAAATGTATTCTGTCTTCCCACACAGCACTCTGCCTTCCACCCTCTGAAAGTATAGAGGCTACCTGGGAGGAAAATAGAAACCATCCTGTTTGTTTTTAAAAGGAAATACATATGCTGAATTAGATCCAAAACCTAATGAAACTGTCTGAGATTCAAGTCTAGCAGACCGCGAGGAAAGTCTCTGAACACCATAACATTTGTATAAGGTAGTATCCGCCTCGTATCCAACAGAGCCTGCACAGTTTTTTCCCTGGTGTGTTGAGGTACTCTTTTGCAAATACACAGCTAGAATAACTATGTAAGAAAGCTGCTAGAGAGGCTGGCGATTAGGACAGGCTGCAAACCAGCCTTTCTGAATTTCCTTAGACTACAGCCGAGTCCTGTAAGCACCCTTATAACAGCCTCTTTCCAGCCAGTAAGTATGCATTACAACAATAAGAGGCTGTGTTGATGAAAGGGAAAGAAATACAAATCCGTAACAGGCATGTTGAAAATGGTCCTGCTAACAAGTTTCACCTAATAATACGTGGTATTTGAGAAGAAAAAGCAAAAGAGTTTGTCACTGAAACTCACTATTCCTTTAACCAAGACCTAAGAGGAGGGAAGTGGGGTAAAGAACTCGAGTAATGATGAACAAACTGGACACTTCAAAATGGGGATTAACAATCCAGCAGGTTGGGCATCAGATGCAGTGAAAGACCTGGCTGTGGAAAGGGAAACTCCTTCCCTCTCTCCCTTGAAAATCAAGTCAGTTCATAGATTAAACGGCTAAACACAGAACACGTCCTAACAGAAGTCAGGCAAACCAAGGACTGGGTCTAGATAGCAGGAACACATAAATCAGCAGGCACTGGGAGACTAAAACCCAGTATATTATTTACAATTGTTTGACGAACTCAAGAGTTTTGAGGGAGAAGGGAGCGATTTTACAAATTATTTATTTATTTTTATAGATAGATGGATATCAAAAAGACATATAAGACACAAATTTCTCACTAAGGACAAACTATAAACTGTTCCACCTCTACCTCTGCCCAGTAACTTTCCTGAAACTCTGAGCCCCTGCCCCTGAAGGACAGCAGTTAGAACACTGTGTGACAGCAGCAAGTTAAAGTTAGCACCTATATTTTCTTGTGAAAAATAATTAGCATCTGCAGCTTTGTACATATGATTTCTGAGTGGTAAATACAGGAAAGCTCAGCTCCATTACAGCACAGTACTGCAATCAGCAGGACAGGCATATTCACAGCATTTCTATCCTAAGAATACATGTAGATTATTCTCAATCTGATGTATAGATAATTTCTGTCAGTGATTACTTGTGATAACAAAAATACAGGGAGTTAAGAAGTAGAAGGAGCAGCATCGATTACTTTCTAGCAGGCCAAGTAGTGTTAAAGATCTCATCAGCATTACCAATTCAGTAAGCTCACTCTTTTAAAACTATTTTTTCAACAGGCTTTTTTTTTTTTTCCACTTTTATCTGTACATTTCTTCTATCAGCATACATTGCACACTTAGTCACAAATAGTTAAACTGCCTTGGGAAAACTAATGTTAACATATTATTAGATTTCAAAATAGTACCACTAATGTAATTTGTTCCTTTCTATAGCACGTTTCCCCTTCAATAATAGAAATGCAGCTCTTCTGAACAGACTTGTAAAATAGTACCTACAACTGTAATATGCATCTAACTTTTTCCCCCCTCCTTATGGCTCAGGAAAACAAATGATTACCCAAATAACAGTATTTTAGAAGTTTATTTTACTAAACAGGTACGTTGTGGGCAACACAGCTCAGTGATTCCCACATGATGAAATCAAAAAGGCAGACGTGATGTTATGCTGTCCTTCTCCTGCACCCTATGGATTGTAAAAACCATCACTATAATTTTGGTTTGTCCTACAGTTTCTCAAGGTAATAAAACTAAATGCAATTCAGTGGTCAACAAATCCACCTCCTCAATCACATTTAAATTATAAGTGACAGTCATCTTAGCTGGAAGACCTAATTTAACAAAGAAAACAGGCAATTTGAATAAGGCAAAGGAGCTTGGGCTTTCTTGTCTTAAAATTTCACAAAGATTTTTCCTGAGCAAAAAGAGATCAAGCAGGGAGTCAGCGAGATTAGATCACAAACCAATTTTCATACAGATAAATGGAAGAGATGACATATATCTACTCAACCAATGCAATTACAGCTTATAACAAAGGGCAAGATGGGCACTGGAAGCAGAGAATTCAAAGCGCTTCTTCAATCTTCAAAGCATCAAGCCCAGAACTGGCAGGTTATACGGTATCATTTATAAAACAATTTAAAAAAGAAAAAATTGTTTAAAGGCAGCTTTACACTCCCATTTTGAGAGGTAACAAGAAACACACCACAGTGACAGGTTAATTCAGAAGAGTCTACTGCCTATTCTTCTCAACTATCCATTACTGCTGAGTGCTGGAAATGGCACTGGACAAGACAGACCACCGCTACAGCAGCTCCTGCACTTTAAAGCATTACGTCTGCCTCCATACAGGGATGACGGTACTTACCACCTACATGCACTGATTTGAAACAAGTAACCTGTACTTTCTTTGGTTACCTGCAAAAGACCAAGTCCGTGGCATTGGCAGTCCTATTACACTACCTCACCAACTCAAGCCTTATGCAAAAAATACAGTTCTTATCTGAGTATTTTGAGTCCTTTTGCCAAAGCCTTTTAAAAGCCAGGGCAGCCCTCTGCTTTTCAAAATGAGCTTGAAAGAAGTGAGAACTAAGATCACTGTGCTAAATGGAAGACATACAATCCTTTCTATTACACACAGAAAGGAACTTTGATTGGCATAAGAAAGGAAAACAAATATTTATTTTTAACCAGAGATTTTGCATTTAGATTTAATAGCTGTTGCCTTCTGCAGCTGCTTAAGCAACACAACAGATGAAATGTAAGCCATAAACCAGGACAGACATTTTTAAGCTTCCTTCAAAATCTGCCGAGTAATTTCTTATTCCATCATGCCAAAGCTCTTCATGCATACATGTAGCAGTCAAAAGGGAAGCCCTGCCCTTCTCTCTTCCATGAGGTACTAAGTGGGTTCCTCTAGGCTCAAATTCAGCCATGTCTGTGAAGTAGGAGGCTCCATACTTTACCAGCAAGGCTGTAACACAGAGGAAGCAATACTCCAAAGATTCTTCTGCTGGTCTTCAAGGTATCTGTAACCCACAACTAGTCATGCAACAAGTTTTGAGATAGACTTTGTCCACTCAGCGGTTTTGGGGTGTGTTTTTTTTAACCTTTATTACTAGGTATGAAGGTTCAGACTCCACACAGAAAAAAAAATTCCAAATACATTAGGAAATGCACTCTAAGCTGTCCTACCGCAATAGGAATGGAGCTGCGGGGACAATCAAATTGCTAACACAGACCCAGGAACCCAATCCTACAGTTCAAAAAATGTGCTGAATTGGTGAAAGGCTGCCAGGCACCCAGGATCGTTGTTAGCTGCCGTGGTTACTAACTGAGTTTTAACTCTGCAGGCTGTAAACACCACCATGTATAGAACCAGCTATAGAGTTAATTAGTTACAGAGAAAGGAAAGACTTGTAGTAAAAACTTGTAGTGTGGGCAGAAGAGGAATTTCACATGGACCATCACCTGCAGCTTAACTATATGGAGTTTCCAGAACCCTTCCAAAATAAGCATAGAAGATACCAAGGTTATGGCCCATCCTGTCAGGCTGTTCTTAAGATATTAAGAATATTATCTCCTGTTTCTTCCCCCCCTCAATTACTGTACTTTGAATAATCTCTGAGGCACAACAGAGGACATCTCAGTGCTTCTGCCTCTTAATCCTGACAGCACTTAGCCATCTGACAGATGCTTAAAAAAAAAAAAGGAGAGGGGAGAGGGGAGAGGGCAGAGGGGAGAGGGGAGAGCTAAAGCTAAAAATGGGCGAAGGTGGACTGAAACAAAGTGAAATAACATACTGGCATATTTTCAAGGAAGGCTCATTTAAAAATAACACTAGAAGAAATATCAAATAATTTAAAAGGTCAACCAACAGAAAATGCATTTCATCACTTATGTTCTTCACTATTAACTCATCACAGCTTTGACAGATCCTGCTCAGCTACATCACTTCTGAGACCTTTGCAGTTAACACAAGGCTGCTTCAGGTAGGCCTCCTCCTCCTCCTCCTCCTCCTTTTAAATTATTTTCAGAACTACTATGCAGTATGCCTAATAGGTGAATCATGGATTCTTTCTGTACTGTCCCAAAGACAGGCAAAATAGTTTTCTTTAGAGTAATGAATCTTAGTTAAGTAAACAGACAACTCCAAATTTTTAGAAATACAGAGTTTTTGTAAAAATTATGAAAATACTTTTGTTAATACTGGATAAGATATCCATATGAACATTTTATTGCTACAAACTTTTCTTTATTCAGGAATAGAGCAACCTTTTCTCCAAAATTTCAAACAAATTTCCTTTTTTTTTTTTTGAAGTGAGGTGAAGGTAGTATGTTGAGCTAGACTACAAAAAAAATTAAGGAAAAATTATGCAGCTTAAATGGTGTATCTCCCCCTCTCCATCCCCCACTACATATTCTGCACTCTCATAGCTTCCGTACCACCACAGCCACAAATACTACCTTCATTCAAAGTCTCACAGAACAAAAATATACAACATGCTAGCATGCCTGAACAACTTTAATATTCCTAGCCCATAAAGCTAGACAGGTGATGATGCAGTTTTCACATCAGTGTACCAAGTACGTGCCCAGGATCTTTGGAGAAAGTCTCCCGTGCCATCTCAGCCCTGCAGCTGCTACCTGGATGAGCTACGGCAGCAGGAACAGGAACGGGAACACGAGCGCAGAGCAAAAATCATTTTGTGAAACACTGACTCCACAGAGACACCAGCCCCCCAGCAAGCCTGCTAGCAAACTGCTTTCTGGCCAAACTACTACTGCCTTTTACACAGCAACTTCTTCCTAAACAGTGAGAGCAGAAATGAAGTTTTAAGGAAAGTGACTAGTGTGTGTGTAGCTAACACATTAGTCACTTTTCTTCATATTAGCTTTGGCTTTGCCACATGAATCTGAAAATATTTGCAAAAAGAAAAACCTTATCTGTCCTTCCAGCGCCATCAGAGTCCATAGGATGAGAAATAATTGTTTCTTTGAGGCACAGAGTACATTGTAATTCTTTTGGTTACATGTATATAACATAACAACACTGGTATTTTGCAACTTACACAGGTTATAAGTTGTTTTATTTTTAAATACACTCTAAATGTTCCTGTAAATAGTAACATACAATAGAATTAACCTATAACATCAGCCTATTCTACTCAAAAAAAGTAGTGCTGACACAGTTATCTTGGATATTTTTTTTCCAATTAAACTGGTAAGTTAAGATTTCATGTGGATTCACAGGATTTCTGCTTTTAGTCTCCCTCGTTACTAAGACGCTTCATTAGATAACACCTTGGCTGGGCTACAGTGAGAGTAACTCCTCTTCCCCCTAGACCCAGATTCTCCATTCCCTATCTTGAGCACTCTGTGAAGGATTTTAAATACCCTGTATTAAATGGCAAAGATGGTGACAGAGGACACTGCAGAAGGCCTAAAGAAACGCGGGAGTTTTAGTACCTATTATGACTCAGAACTAAAAAGAAGGGAAGAAAATAGTGCAGAAGATGACAAATGCATTCCCAGACTCCTGAGAAACTGCAAGAACATGGAAACAACAATAATGTGTATTTTCATATGCCATGAGAGAGCAACCACAGATTGTGAAACAGCCCTGAAGCACTTTATTGTGGTGATTCAGACACATTCACCGTCTCAAGGGAAAAACAAGCCTCCTATCACTACCACCAAAAAACCAGTCAATTCCCACCTCCTCACCCCAAATAGTTTGCACTGTTTTGTTGTAATAAACATGCACAGGCTTTCATTGGGAGCTCCCTTGAAGTCCAACTGAAGGATCCAGCAGTAACAACGCTGACTGAATGAAGACACAGTTCAGGACCTTGCTATTGACAGGCCAGACGCCATGTCAGCTGGAGTGGAAAAGAAAATTAAAAATAAAAATATGCCTTCATTTCCCAAAGGGGAAGCCCCTCATAAAGAAAAGGATTGGAGTGATCCCTAAGTCCCCTTTCCATAGCACTCCTTGTGATGCCCAAGCAAATAGGTGAATCCCTACAATAGGCTCCATGCTGATGAGAAACCAAAAAGGATTCACAATACTGCCAAAAGTGGAAAGAAAGACCTCATCTGTGCAAGCAAGTATGTTTACTTTTTTGTTTGTTTACCTTTAACACTAACACATTTATTTGAAATTAAAAAGGCTCAGTTTCATAATACAGAAGAATTTCCAAAGAACATTAAAAAAAAAAAAAATCCTAATTTTAGCTTTCATCGCTTTTTCTGCTGTTTGAGCCAAGGAGTAAATTGAAGCAGGATCTTTGTAATGGAATTACTTCCTTCATAATAGTTATGTGCTTCTAAATCTATTTAGTAAGGGTGGCTCAGTACTATATCTGCCCCTAACAATGAGCAGATACTAGATATTTCAGTCAATACTGTATCTATTTGTTCGCTCAGGAGATTGTTTTGTTTTGTTTTGGTGACATGTAAGGAAATATATTTTGCTGTTTCATCATTCTTTTCCTTCCAGAAAAAAAAAAGTAACCGAGCACTAACATCATTTGCATTTCTAGCTGGATCCCTAGTACTCAAGAGATACCGGTTTAATACACATATGATGCTGTACAAACTGGGAAAAAACTACAGCAATGAACAATACTAGTAGTACAATATTTTAGGAAGTGAGATTTTATTTAACTCACAGAAGCCAAAAGTATAAGACAAAAAGAATCAAATGTAGAGCAAGCAATTATTAACCAAATACATAGTAATCTGTGGCATGTGGACACAGACCATACCCAGAAGTAATTATGCTTGTCACTGGTTATAAGTTTTATACCAGATAAATAAAATCTCCAGCCAAAAATCCACTCTACCTTTAATTGTTTGTTGGTATTTTGTATTTGGAATCTGTTCTTTTTTCTTTCTTTTCATTTATTTCATTTTATGCATCATGGATTAAAACAAAGCTATATATAATTTGGCTGATGTAGCAGCAAAAATTTCTTGTTTTTTTAAAAGCTTGCTAGAATTAAAAATAGGGAAACAATTATTTTGTACAAATGCTTATTTTCTTTGGTTCTTACTTGTCTTAAGCTATATTTTAAATTAAAAGACAAATTCAACAACAAAACTGATCTGCTTTTGTTCCTTCAATAATGTAACTTACCCTTGTACAAATTACACAGGATCTCAGTAGTACTCTCCATTACTGCAAATTATTTCCTATTGTAAAACCTATTTTTAGCTAGTTATTATCTTGAAGTTTTTTTAAAAAATCTATATAACAAAATGTTGGAGATTTTAAAAGAGAAATGTCAAAATCTTCCTTTTTTTTATTTCTAACAAAAACCTATTTCTAGAAAACAAGCTTAGGACAAAGTAGTTTTAAGTGTCCTAAAATCCTACATCTTTGAAAAACACACACTTAGAGTATTTTTTAATATGCCATGCCTCTAAATATTACCATGGATAACATTTATTCAAGGAATGTGCTTTTTGGTATCCAGGTAAAAATCTGACAAATACAGTAAAAAATAATAACTTGAAAATAAGAAAGCACACAACTGACAGATTTCAGAATAGTCACTAAGATCTCCACAGATTTCATCCTCTCTGAGCAAGCTGGAGCCTCTATCCAGCCCTAAAGCACACTGCACATGCTGGATGCTCGAGTGCATTTGCTGCAAGGTTGCAAAGCAGGGCAGAACTTCCCTCTCACGACAGCTCTCAGTTGTACCAGCTGGGGTTGAAGCCCAGCGCAGAAACCTGCACCAAAAGCAAGTCTTGTGCTTCCAGTGGCCCCATGCTAGTACCGCAGCAGCAGGAAATCATCAAAGACCAAGCTGGGGGAACAAAAGTACTGAGGGAGGAAAAGCATATATATTGAAATAAGGATCTGGTTCAAAAACTTGTTGGGGAAGGAAATGAGGGGCAGAGTGGAGGGTGAAGCACAGCAAATGCAGGGTGATGACCTGGGATGCAAGGAGGAGCAAAGAGGAAGGAAGCAGAGCCAGGGAAAAGAGGAGGCTGCCTGGCCCAGCTGAAAAAAAGATGACAAGCTTAAGAAGCCCTAGAGGTGGGAGCAGGGAAGAGGCAATGATACCTGACAAGGAAGGGAACATCAGGAACAGGCCGAACCTTAGGAGTAGAAACAGCCAGGAGGAAGGGAAGGAAAGCAACTGAAACAAGAGGAGCCTGAATAAAAACTAAAAAGGCTGGAGAAAGGCAGGAACCTTCTACAAAAATAGTCTGTTATCATGTAACCAAAGGCTAAAGAAATATTAGTCCTTGGTAAGCTGGCCTTTCCTGAAGTGCTGCCTACAATTCTCCAGTAAAAAAAGGACTAATCACACTTATGGAGGTCAAGCAAAGGGCTGGGAGGATCAGTGGAAAGGAGAGGACGCTTGAAAGGGGAAATCAAAAGAGCTTGGCCTGTTCGCTACATTGAAAACATTTATGATTGCTCTCTAAAAATACATCAGAGGGGAAGGAATATTAAAGCAACAGGAAGGGAAGGAACTATTTAATCAGAAATATAAATCATGAGAATAAATGAACCAAGATCTGCCAGGAATAATTTTATGCTAAACAAGGGAGGAAGTTTTTTGTTGTTGGGGTTTTTTGTTGGTTGGGGGTTTTTGTTTGCTTTGGTGTGGGGTTTTTTCTTTTTTAAATCATGTGAGTAATATCTTGAATAACATCTGAAAAGATGCAAAGAGAACAGTTTTTTTAAATGCACAAAAAACCCCAAAGCCCTATCAAGCTACCAAGCCAAAACCCTTCCTCTAAAAAACCCCTCAATCACCACCTTTAAATCTTTTGGAGCAGGACTTGCTGAGCTGACAAGAAGAGCCCTCAGAGGTGTGCAGGAGCAGCAGGCCCCTCCCCTGGAGGCCCTGCCCAACAGGGCCTTATGCCAGGGCTGCCTTTCTTCTCCCCCTCCTGACAGCAACAGAGCCAGTAACATGCTCCAGATAAAAAAAACCCACTTGTGGTTCTCTCTGCCAGCTTTGCTTTTAGCCTCTTAATTACCAATGGCTACGGCCAAAAGCAAGGAGCCAGCAAACCACGGTTTACTATGAGACCAGCACACAAAGACAGTGTTTTGTTGCTTTGGTGGTTTTTTTTAAGCTCTGTGCTCTGTCTGACTTTGAAAGATCTGTAATGCTCTTCTGACATCTCTGTGTACAACCCCACAGTCGAAGGAAAGCAGCATTAGCTGAATCATTTTTGTAATATAGAAATGTATTTTATTGAAAGACCTGCAAACTGAAAAAACACGAGTTCTGGATCTATTCTGGGACCCAGTGTAAGTCAAAAATAACACTCATGCACATTATCTACTTTGACAAGAGGCTTTGTTCATTTTTTAACTGCTGTTTAATCACCATCCTACTTGCAGTTAGAGTAGACCTACTCATATTCAAGGGTGAAGTCCTGTTTCCATTGAATTAAATAGGAATTATAGAGTTATTTTGAGTGGAGACCAGGATTTTACTCCAGACAAAAGATTTACCTTGGAACTACAGAATGCAGTAGTTACAATTGGTTAATCTTTCCATTCCAGAGAAAAGCTGGTACAATATACCACAGCTGAAAATGTTTTATTTAACCAAAGTGGTTCCAAAACAGCCCCTTTAAGCAACATGATCTAGAAATTAACTACAAATAATTCACCATTTGTTTGCTATGAGGAAAAAGACACACCAGTCCCCACAACAGAGAACTCCCCAAAACCATTGGTTAATTGTATGTTTCATTCAGTAGTTACTGGGCATGTTTCTGGTGACAAAAAGGCACAATACCATTCCACTGTTGAGTATGTCATTTTGTGGATAGTATCACAATTAATACTTCGAGTTTGCATAATTATTTTCAAAAGGTCTTCTTTATAGAACCTCTAATAAATATTTAAACAGGAGGAGCAATGCCAGCTAATCCTCCTTCCAATACAGGCAGACTCCAGCCCACCCACATACCTATCATCCTTTTTGCCCTAACTCTCAACTCCTAGACACCCAGGATATTTTATGTTATCTATATGTAAAATAAAAATAAAAGTCACATTGTTTACAGATCCCTTGCAACTCCAAATAATGGGCTTCAGCTCTGATCACATCCACATCTCAGGTTTTGTTCAAAATTGATCATTCTTTCTCCTGCAAAGAGAATTCTGAAAGCATGACCCCATCTTAACAAGTTGATTTGCCCACCTGTGTACACAGGCAAACTGAAAAAGGCTAATCCAAACTCGTGCGTCTTTGCCATAGGTTAATATTTACTTCCACTGATCTCGAAGCCTTTCTGATACATTGCTTCCACAAAGGCTGAGGGTGGGAGAAGAATACAGAAGACCAACTGCACCCAGAAAGATACCCTCCTTCACAGGGCAGTTTCCACCTCTTGTGTGAGCACACTGAAACCAGATCAGCGCAGTAAGAACAAGTGAATGGATAAGAATAGTCCATAAGAATAGTGAATGGACTGCTTAAATCGAGTCCTCCATACATTCCAAATGAGATTAAATCCTTTAAAATGCACCACAAGACCCTAGCAAGAATGCTTTGGCATTTACTGTCTGTCTCTCTGTCCCCACTTTCTGTAAAACGTTCCTACACTAACAGACTAGGCTGACTAAAATCATCGTCAGTGGCTGACTTGTTGGCTTCCCCCATGCCCTTGTCCATTTGTTTTTTTAAATCAGTACTTCTTGGTTGCATCAGTGCACCACTGACCAGGTTTTAGTATAGCTTCTTTTTTTCAGAAACGTAAAAAAAAAAAAAAACCAACCAAAACCAAAACCCAAAACACCACCATGAGAGAAGATTCAGAATTCAGATGTTCAGATGTTCCAAAAGGCCCTTTCCCTGGTAAACGATGAGACATATGTGCACTCAAACCGAATAGCAAGACGTGCTTCCCAACATCAATGAAATTACTTTCATTTGTCTCTGATATGACCAAAAATAATTGAAAACATGCATGCTTCTTTTCTAAAAGCACGGTTCAGTTTAAAACACAGCTGAAAGCTCCAAATGTAATTGTAGATTTATCCCTGTCTGCATCACCATTACCTCTTAACTGCTGCACTGCTTTTTAAGAAAAATATGAAAATGTGTATTAAGCAGGTAAATTAATAATAAGAAAATAAAAAATTACAATATGTTAGATTCCTGTTCTGTGGGAACCAGAGTGTTCTCTTGTACAGCTATTTGATATAACACAAAGCAGTATTCAAATGTTCCATCTCTTCTGTGATAAATATAAGGCTGTATTTTCGTTTTCTCACTACGAGTTCGATTCAAACTGCTCTGCTTTTACAGCTGACTGACAGCCACACTGAGCACAAGCTAGCTGGAAGTAACCACTCTGAGCAGGTTTCAAACAGCTGCCCAGTGGAGTGGCTCCTCTAGAGCAGAGGAGGAGGAGGAGGAGGAAGTGAGAAGGGGAAGAAGCAAAGACAAGGAACTCTTACAGGTCGCAAGTGCAGAGATAACACTCCTGGGGAGTTTCTACAAACTTCTGAACCAACCTTTAGAAACTTCAGCATATCCGAAAGTACCATGCTGAAAGGTCAAATAAACATGATAGTCATGGCTCCCCACCTGCCCACAACAGTCATCGTAAAACAGGCCCCAGAAGCTGTCATACCTGGGTCACAACTTCAAGTAAGACAACAGGAGGACGAGAGTGCTCCAGGCACACATATTCTCTGCCCACCACCACAGTTGCAGTGCTGTCTCTTCAAGAACACTGCCTTGGACACATAGATGCAGGAAGGCAGTGTCTACGGCTGGCAGGATCCAAGCTGTGTCCATTTAAATACTAAGTCCGAATTAGATTTCCTGTGGCAGCACCCAGACATGCTGTCTGAGGTTCCTGGAACCCCTCAGACCCTCAAATTACCCCATAGCAACTAGATCCTTATTCTATCAATCTAAAATATATATTATTTCCCTAAATGCAAGGGAGAAAAGGCATTCCTCTTGCAGGAACCGCATTCATTAGCTGTAAATCACAGTGGTTACAAAAGGCTAGCCAAGGAGAGTCATTCATACCAACCATACATGACACATGTAACCATTTTACAAAGATGCTTGTACAACTTAAATTGTTATGTTTACTTTTAGTATGTGAAGTGGTTAGTCTACAGCAGTAATAAAACCAGGCAAAGACATTTCTTACAGTAAATCCTACTCCAAAGACCAGCTGTCACAAGTAGGGCTGTATAATAGTTATAGATGTCAGATTCTTCAAGGTTTTCTCAAGACATCTACAGATTACCTTTCTCTTTCCTCTTCTCCCTTGAGTCCACCATGGCAGACATTAGACAGAACTGGCATTCAAAGCCAGCCAACAGGCAAGACCATGTTTATTTCTACTTTTATCTTCCATGTGTTCTTCATTCACCTGAATATTTAGCATCTCTTTATTCACCTACATGTTGAAATATTTGTAATTTGTTTGATTTGCATTTAGAGAAAAACAGTGAATAATAATAAAAAAATCTCTTGGCTTCTTTCACACCAAAGGATGAGGTCACAGGGCTGTTGACAATTATTTTTAAACAATCAACCTTTCACTGGGTGATGTGATAGTGCACATTTGCACAGCTTGATGAAATACAGGCTTGCTCCTATCTAGAGCCTCAGGATTGCAGCCATGATATCGAATAGTAGTTCTCCAAGCCTGGAAACACTTTTCTAACAATTTCACAGACCAAAGAGAGATCCTGTCTTCCTTAGTACTTAATCCCCGAACTTGAACCATTATTTCCTAGCCCTTCAGTGCTCTAAAAATGTGGCTTTTAACAGCAGATGGATTAAAAATATAATTTTTCCTAAATCACTTTCATTGATGGTAAACTTAAGTACTCCGACCAGTTCTAAAAGACAGCCTCTCCAGCTGCCTCCTATTTCTCCCCTAGTCTCACAAGCTCAGCCATTAGCCACAAGTAACTTTCTGCAGCACTGAAGAGGGAGAATGACTCATCTGTGTCTCTTCCCCATCTCTGAAGAGCAGCTTCAGCTTGAACATGAGCAAAAGAGCAGTCATTTTAAAAACAAACATAAAACTCTGACTCTTTCAGCTGCTACTCTAAAAAAGAGTTTAAAAAAGAATAGCAGACAAACAAACAACTGTCTGAGCTGCTTCAACACAGATTAAAGAAGCCAAATTGGGGAAGAAATTGTGCCAAAATTGTTTGAGGTGTCCAAGACCCTGAAAGGGCTATGTCTACCTAAGTGTAGTTAATAACACACATTATGCCTAGATTTCGTCATAGTCTCTGGCACACCCTGTGAAAGGAAAGTTTATGAGTAGCTGAGGACTTGCAGATGTTTGCCACTTCTGTGCAACCCAAACAGTACAAAAGAAGGAAGAGGCAAACAGGTGGCTTCCAGGGTTCGTGACATTTGTTAGTTAGTCAAGGGCAAATTCATAAAACATGGAAGTAACACAAAGTCTCCAAAACTATGCATTTCAAGATGTTTTCTTCGCAGTTGGTTTTAAGGAGTTTCAAAACAAGGAAAAGTAAATCCACAATACTGCATACTAACTATTAGTAATTTTCCATGTTCTACAAAATCAGAAGGGAGAGGATACTTTATTTCATTGACCCCTTCTAACTAGTGCAATAAGATCCACAGGCTTCTCTAACAGTATCTCATCTTCCCCTTTGCACCAGAGATAGAAAACTTTATACCTGGTTTCTGATATGTTCAAGTTGGCATTTCAGGCATGACCTGAAACTACAGCTTCCAGTTTTAGGACTACAACATTGTGCGCAAACACGCAAGACTTTCTCTACAATTAAGTTTGAATTTTTGGGCTGGAAAGGTAATCTTTTGGGAAGACTGAATCCCAGCAACCACTTCCTTGTCTTGATAAAGCAGTATCCATCAGATAATCCATTCCTTCAATCTCAGCAGTGGTTATTTTCCTCAGGATGCAGATGCAGAACGCAACCTGTGGCTCTGCACAAGAAGGAGCCCTGCGAAGGGCTTAGACAGGCTCGCAGGCAGCCAGACAGACTCCTCATGGCCTCAACCTACCAGGGTGCTCAGGAACCGGCCTGCGAGTGAGGTCGCTACACCTGCTTTTAGAACATATTCCTAGTCATCTTCTTAAGACTGAAACACATTCAGACCCAAGAACATACAAGAGTAACTGCTGCCACTCTGCAGTGGGGACAAATTTCATAAAAACTAACATTTTTCAGAGTAACTAAAACACTCAGGTTCATTCTGTTAAAAACAACACATAACCCAGATTCCTGCTTTATACCCATGCTATGTTCCTGCTAATACAGACACAGATACCTCCTCTGAAAAATAAACAATTGCTCTGGTACCTGAGAAGGATTTTTTTCAAGAAGTGTAATAAATCCCCAACATCTCTGCAAAGATTCAAAAGCCCTTTCTAAAAAGTGCAAAAAGAAAAAAGGATGGAGATGAAGAACCACAGTTATATGCTTAAAAATTCTAACATAATTTCAGGAATGAATGAAAAAATTTTCCATAACACTTCCTCTCATTGCTTTAACATTGGTAAAATAAATCCATGCAGCATAAGACATTATAAATCCATTGAGACAAACATTCCCTGGGGTATGTACTGCATAATAGTTGTAGTGGAAGCTATGACAGTAACTAATTAAACTTATGCCTCAGGTTTTAGCCATGTCAGTTTATTTATTCCAGATTTATCCTCTTTTTTTAAAAAGCAAGTACATAATTTTCTTCATGAACTCTGTCATTTAAAAAAGAAATTGACTACTTAACTAATGATATTTTAAAGTAGAAACACTGTGGAGCAAATGTGTTTGATATGACAGGCTATCATATTTGAATAAACATGGTAAAGTAGTTTCATGCTCTTGTGAGTAAGCTGGTCATCCCATCTGTGTAGGCAGAAACTCCTTTTTTCCTTTCAAGAAATGAAGGAGTACAGAAAAAAGCTTTGCTCTTGACAAAAGGTAGCTTCTAAGAATTCCTACAGAAAATAAGATACTCATCCAAAGTGATAACTGTTGCACTATAAGATGAATCTTACCACCTGAAGAGTTACCAGCTTTCATTGCACTATGCTGCATTCTTTGAGCTGTAAAAGTCCTCTGGGTTAGGTTACTTGTGACAGTAAACTACAGCGATAGTTACTCTTCTCATTTCGGCAGAATGGCTGTAAAACTGATGTAGAAATAGCTTCCGCAATAAACTGCTGCAGCCTTTACCTCACCCTCGCTGCTTTTTCAGCATCTTCTCAAGAAAAGAGGGCAGTCACATTTCCTTCCACAGTTCTTGTAACAAGATTTGCAAGAAGGCAGCAAAATGATGACAATATCGCTTCTTTTTATTGCGGCAGAATTCAGTAGGACAGCCTCTTCCTAGCTGTTGGTCATTTCAATTATTGGAATTCCACTTTAAAGGGTAAAATAATTTCCATATTAAGTAGCATTTTCTTCTTTACCCAAAGCTCTAGTTCATCTGCAAGCTCCATAACACTAACAGGGTAGATCCTCTGGATCACACTACTTACGTGATCATTTTAGGGACACTGTGTTCATACAAACAAGTTTTTGTTTGAATCATTCATGTTTTACCAAAAAGAAAAAAAATAAATCTGAAACTCAAATCAGAAACATATTGTCATTACTGGCTTTGATTTTGGCATGCTACTCTGAAAACAGACAACTAGATGTTATTTCTCCTTGCATCAGAATTTATGCAAACACTGTGCAAGTGGTCCAAGTTCACAAAGAATGAAACTGCTGTTTGCCATCTGCACTAGTGTTGTACTGCAGAACATTAAGCTTTATTTAGCATCTTTTATGCTCAAAGTGTCACCAAACAGTACTAACCAGACTGGTTAAATGCTAGTGTCAAAAAAAAGCTCAGTGTGAATGTCTTTCTTGAATGTTCAGATCTATTTTAATGTAAGCAAATATTAGAGGTATCACTAAACATTTTAGAGACAAAGTTACATAAATGCATGAGCAATTCTAAATAATGCAGTCATTAATTAGGTGTTAACCAGGTATTCAAAAGAAAGAAGGTTAGATTAATGCTGGTGTTCAGTTCTTAACATGCAGAGTACTTGCAGCCCTAAGGCCTGAAGTATTTATAATTAGCTGTGTAACAAAGGCATGCTGTGTTGCTCTAGCACAGAGATTTGTCAGCTTGAACAAGAAATGTTTCCAGTAGATTTCAAGGGTACTGCTTGGAGAGATGCCTATCCAAAACAGTAGTCATAACTAACTCTGATCTTTAGAGGCAACCTAGGAAGATGACATAAATAGCACTCTCGCTGCAAAGAGGGTAAGAGAATTCACAGTGACACTCGGCCTCTGGCAAAGGTGATAGAGTCAAGGGCTACCTTCTTCTACCCCATCCTTAATACAACAAAACAGATTTTACTGATTCAACTTTAAAAGTTTTGTCCTTAGACAATTACAATTAATTCTTATTAGTATCATTTAAAAGAGTCAGGTTTCAAGAAAGAAAAAGACAATAAACAAACCCCATAGACATGTCATTTTAAGTCACAACACCGGTCCATGCAGTTTGCACTGTTTTCTGCTCCTGCTCAGAGACTGCAAGAAAACTCAGAGTGTGGTCTGGAGATAGATAAGAGACACATAGATGTACGGAGCCATACGTTAAAATTTTTAAGCAAAACCATAACTTGAAGAAAACGTATCTTATTATTGGCAATAGGCAGTGCAATCCAAAGCAAGCCATGTAATAGACTACATGAACTTTGGATCAAATCCATGAAGCTAATACCACAAACCACTAATAATAAAAGATTCCATAAAGCAAAACAAAGCTATGCAAAGTAACTGTTGTGAGAAGCTGTGAGTATCTGTCAAAAGTGAAATCCCAAAAGCCAAAACAAAATCATAGGTACACCATTAACTGCAGTTTTAAAGGAGGGTAATTTGGGGAAATCAATATAAAGTCACCACGGCACATTTAAAAACACTACAGGACAAAAATCTTACAAACATAGCTGTTTGTCTTTGCCAGTCACAGAATGCGATTTTTTTAACCCAAGATGCCTTCACTGCTTGTACTAAACCTTGGTATCCTCTGTACAAATAGACAGGGGGCCTTACTGGATGGCTTCTAAGAGCCATTCTGCTTAACCTCAGTGCTCCAGTTCTTAACTTCCTATGCATTCCCTCAACCCTCACTCACCATGCCACTCTGCCTTACTACTAAACCCCTGTGAAACAGGTTGTCCTGGTTTGAGGTAAAACAGAACCAATTTTCTGTTCAGTAATTTTACTTTTTAGCTAGGTCTCTTCTAACTGCTGAAATTAACAGCATGTTGTGCAGAAAACGGTTCGCTCTTAGAGTGGTAAGACCCATGTTTATACTTGATGCCAAGGAATGGGATGCAGAGAGGCTCTTGCTTATCCTTATTGCTGTAACACCCAAGGGCAGCCAACTTTGTTATTTGCCCTGTTGGAAGGTCGGAAGCGGAAAAGCGTAGAGGGGTCACACCTGTGGGGAGGAGCAGACAGGACAGGTGACCCAAAACTGACCAACAGGGTATTCCATCCCATCTGCTTCATGCTCAGTATAAAAGCTGAGGGATCAAAGGGTCAGCTCTCTTCCTTCAATGGCTGGCACCTGAGGAGAACTCTGTTCATCTGCCTTTGATCCTGATCCCTGTGTTCCTGAATCCAGATCTGTAATCCAGTTCCCATCTGTCACTGAGTCCAGTCTGGGACTTTCCCAGTGCCTGCCAATGATGTGATCATCATCCTGTGAGCTTGATACAGTTTTGTATATATTTCATTATTTCCTTTTTATTATTTTATTATTAATATTTTGTTAAAGTAGTTTAGTTCCTTCTAAATTTGTAAGTCTCTTTCTCTCTCTCCCCCCTATCCCTGGGGAGAGGAGTGGGGGAAAGCATCTGTCATTGACCTCAGTGGCCACTCTGTCCCAAACCACAACACAGGTGGAGTAGAGATGGTTTACAGACACTGTTTATGGTCTGCTGAGGAAGCCACTGGGGCATGCTTATTAAGAGAGGTGATAATTGAAGAAGGAGATGCAAGAGAAACCACCCCCAAAAAAACCCAAAAGAAGACAAAAGGAAGCACAGCAGAGGTTATGTTGGGTTTGAGCATTACTCGGCATTTCCTCCAGTCCACTTTCATCTTATTGTTGGTGGTTTTTTACAGCACTTACATTTTTCAGCATATTAGAATGGGCTATAGTGCCCTATCCAAACCTTTTAACCCCAACCCACAGCTTCACTCCCTTTCAATCACCCTTCTCAAATTCAGCCCTTCTTAGTAATTCAACAGAAATCTTAACACTGCGTGATGTTCTTTTTCATCCTTTTTTTTTTTTATTTCTACCTAGTTTAACAGTCATCATCAGTTTTAACTCTTCAGAACAGCAAGCATGTCCCAGTCATTACAATATTCTCCCTCAACTTCTCTACCATAATTTCACTGTTCCTCTATTTTCCTGACATAAATCCAATACCAACCTAATAATAGTTCCTTACAAGTTTGTCCTACATTTACAAATCCAAGAGGCAAATATTCCATTTCCAAACATAATCAGATAATGTTCTATCTTGGCCTGGCCTCTGCCAAGTGTCACTGAACTCAGGGATAAAATTCTACTGCAAGATTTTTTGCTTTCTGTATTTCCCTCACATGGGTACAACACATTCAGAATATGGCTGCTGAAAATAAATTTTACTTCAAGACAGAACAGGCTGCTGAAATGCTCTAATCTGAAAAGATCTTGTTCGTACAAAGGCTCCATCTGAGCAGAGTCCTCCATGAATGACAAAAGAGGAGTATGATTCATTTGGCAGCCAAATTATTCTAATCGTTCCACAAAGGCATATAAAGCCCCATACACATCACAACCTTTGTCTTCCACAATCATTTTTCTCTTCCCTTTCACTCAATCATTTTTTCTCTAAATTATTAAATCCTTCTTTCCTCTTGTAACAGTCTGGGAATTCTCTGATTGTAAGAACTCATAAGAGAAGGTTATAATTGGAAGTAAAAGAAAGAGGGTTGTATAGAAAAGATGGCTCTATGGGAACTGTGAAATGGAGGCTATTTCAGGCAACTGAAAAACCCAGTGCTCACTTCAGTGTATGACTTCAACAAAACTCATCCCAGCCTGCATCCTGCTTACCAGGCAGCATGCAGGTGGTTCACTGGCTGACAGATAAAGTCCACAAATTAACACACACAGGCACACAATCAAGCCAGCAAAAAGCAATTTTGGAGAAAAGACCAAACTACATGTCTAGTAGCTAATGAGACAAGAACAATCTTAATGGTATGAACAAATCCAAAATAATCAACGTACAGCTCTAAAAACCAACCATATAATAGGATGAGTTTCAGAGAAAGTTGTATCAATTCAGACTAGTTAGAAAGAGATACTAAAAATTACTATCTGTTTTTCAAAACAAAATGCAGATTATGCTTCTCACATTGTTTTGAGTCCATTTGACAAATACAGGTCCACGAACTGATTTACAGGTCACTGAAAATGACAGGAAATGATTAAATGGGTAACGGATGAGTCAAAGTCAACATACAATGCCATAGTGAGGCTTAATCTACAATACTATGTATCATTCTTTATCATGTCATGTCTGTCCGGCATGTGAACACGTGCTGTAAACAAAATAGAGAGAAGAGCTGCTAGTATTTCTCAAGAGAATGACAGCCTACCTTACATCAGTATCTCAAGCAAAGAGAAGACCTTTAATGGCCATTTAAGAACAAAGAACAAACAGGATTAACGGAACACCATGGGGAAAACCAAAAAGCCACCTTAACTTACAAGAAGAGCACTTGCACAGGAACAAGTGATAAAAACTGGCCATTAATATAGTTAGGATAAAGTGTTAAGGAACGTTTCTAACCACAAGAGCAAAGAGATTCTCAAGCAGCATTTGCTGGGCACAGCAACAACACAATAAAGATTCATAAATGTGAAATACTGGGGCTGCAAGAGTAAGGGGACTGGAACTATGAACCAAGAGATGTTTTCCAAACTCATCTCATGCTCTTGATCTCTCATCCATAAATAAATCCATCCATACACACACATCCTCCCATGTTAAGCAGATACTTTTTCTTCTTTCCTGAGTAATTTGAAGCTACTTAGAGTAACATCTTTGTCTCTTGTGGTTGATTAATATTCTGGTATTTGTACTTTCTTGTACGCAAGTTTTTCCAGCAGTTCCCTCCCAGCATTCTCCTCCATTGATTCTTTTACATCAGACATGCCCTGAATTCATATTGCTGTCTTTCACAGAATGCAGATACTCTTCTCTCTCTAGCTGCCTACTTTCATGAAGGGCTACTTATGACTCATAATAAATTAACATCTCACCTCTTCACAGTTAAAGGTCACTTCAGAAGTTGTGGGACATGGGGAGAAAGAAGGAGGGAGGGAAAGGGATATGCATAAAAGCATGGCCCACAGAAAGCTAGGGTTAAAAAAAATGCTTGAAGAATCACAATTTCATAATGTTGCTTAAACCTCCTTCTTTATTCTTGGCATAAGCGCGTGTGTGTGTAAGCAGTGGGGAAGGCATCATATTTTTAATTGGAGTGTGAAAAATGCTGCTCATTGAAAGAAAAAATAGGTAGTTATAATTAGAAGTGGAAACTAAAATCAACACTTCACTTAATTATACAAAAAGGCATCATTTGTTCACAAGATACAGCCTCTAGGTGGGCCCAGAGTCTTATTATCCATACTTCAACTAACACTCCAGTTTACTACTCCATAGTTGAGTGATCCCTATAGAGCCAAAGTACTGTGATCAAACTAATTGTTTTTACAGACCTGGAGAATGGCTGAGGCAGGAAGGCATGTCTGGAGATCATGGCCAGTCCAACCCCCAGGCTCAGAGCAGGATCAGTGACAGGATACTCAAGGCTGTGTCTTATTGGCTTTTATTTACATCCAAGGATGAAGGCTCCACAACACCTCTGGATGTGTTCCCCAGTTTGACCTGCCTCCCAACAAAATATTTTTTCTTACACTTAACGGGATTTTCCTGTATTTCAATTTATGCCCATTGCCTCTCATCCTTTCACTGTCTACTGCCAAGAAGAGTCTGGCTCCACTTTCCTTACCCCAACATATCACGTATTCAGACATATTGATAACATCACCCTGAGCCTTCTCTTCTCCAGGCTAAACAAGTCCCATTTCTCTCAGACGCTCCTCAGACGTCAGATGCTTCTATCCCCCTGCCACCTTCAAGGCCCTTCACTGGACTTGCTCCAGTATCTCCATCTCTCTCTTCTATGGCAGAACCCAGAAGCAGACATCGCACTCCAGTTCTGCCTCACCAGAAAGGAGAGGAGGAGAAGGATCACCTCTCTCCACCTGCCTTCTGCCAATCCTCTGCCTAATGCAGCCCAGGAAGCTAGGAGCTGCCTTTGCCACAAGCACACGGTGCTGCCTTGTGGTCTGCTTGGTGTCTACCAGGATCCCTGGGGTCCTTCTCGCCAAACCTGCTTTCCAGCCACTCAGCCTGGGGTTATTCCTTTCCAGGTGCAGGACTTGGCATTCCCCTTTGTTCACGAAGATCCTGTCAGCCCATTTCTCCAGCCTGTTGAGGCCTCTCTGGATGCCAGCACAACCCTCTGGTGACTCAAACGCTCTTCCCAGGTTTGCACCATCTGCAAGTTTGCTGAGAGTGCACTCTGCCCTATCATCCAGGTCATGACTGAAGACGCTGAGCAGCACTGGCCCTATTATCCACCCCCGCGACACACTGCCAGTGACCAGCCTTCAGCTGGACCCCGTGCTGCTGATGGCAACCCTTTGAGCCTGGCACTTCAGCCAGTTTTCAGTCCACCTCACTGTCCATTTACCTGTCTGCACTTCTGTGTGCAGTTTGCCAATGAGGACGATACTGGGGACAGTGTCAAAAGCTTTGCAGAAGTCAATGTAAACAACACCCACTGCCCTCCTGCCCTCCACCAAGTCAGTGGTCTTATCACAGAAGGCTAACAGATTGGTCAGACACGACTTCGCCTTCGTAAATCCATGCTGACTACTCTCAACCAGCTTCTCGTCCTTCATATGTTTGGAAATTTCTTCCAGAAGGTTGATGTGAGGCTTGAGTTCCCCAGTTTCTCCTTATTTTCTTTCTTGAAGATATGAATGACTTGTTCTCTGATAGTCCCCAGGAGCCTTGCCTGATGTTCATTCTGAGAAAATCAATTTTCCTTCTGGAAAAAATGTCCCCTGAGACTTTCTTCTGGGTTAGGCATTATATCAGATTCATTTACTTTTATGATGTATGAATGAAAATAACAACCCTAGTTTTTTAGATATCAGGCTGGGCTGTAGCAATGATGGAGAGAGGCGAGAATGCACTGTACTGTGGAACAAAATATGACCTGGAGTTACTGAATGACATTTACAGAATAAAACAGGCCTCCCAAAACCAAAACACTGTAAATAAAGTTATCTTTACTTTTGCAATCAATCATAACACAGACCAAGTATCCATGTGAGGGCAAGGAGAAGAAATGAAACCATGTGAGACATAACTATTCAAGCAATTCCAATACTCATTCTCAGACAGCCATGATTAACTAAAATGCCACGTTTCAGATTAAAAAGTATTCTTTAGAAGATACACATAAAAAGACAAAAAATAGTGACCGTATGTTATAGCTATCTAAGAGTATCCAACTCTACTGTGGGGAATTATGTTATTACAGAGCTTTTGGCAAGAACCATAATCCGTCCACACTAACCTTTAACACATGGCAGTGTGGCAGAATTCATACTTGAGAAGTTACCTTTCCTAAACTCAGGTATAGACATTGTGCTGAACAATTTCTACCAGGTTAAGTTGGAAACAGCAAAAAGAAAGAAATGGTACAGGCTAGGAGCAGGATATGAATGAGGTTCTAGAGAAGATCCCATATAATCCACCACGTTGTCGGCAGATGTTAGAGCACTGTTTTTCCCAACACTGTCAGAGATGCTTGAATTTAGGTGGTCTGTCCCGTGTCCATTTCTATCGTGTCTTTTCCTGTGTAAATCTCTGTTTCTTTCCCAAACTTGTGCTTCCTCAAACTTTGCTTACTGACATCTTCATCCCTACTACCTGCGTGAAAGCAATCTAACACAGTACAAGCTGCGCAGGTTTTCTCTCCGCACATAAGTGCACCCAGCAGAGAGGAGCTGCAAGGCAATACACCACTGAACACAACTTCAGTTTTGTGCTAGCATAGCTATGGTTTCTGCAGTGCACGGAAACGCTTCATTAGCATTTTAAACAATGTCATTTGATGCCCTAACTACATTTCCTGTGATAGTCCATATGGCAGAATTAGCTTACTATGGGTTCATCTAAAGAAGCTTTTCCAGATACTCTGTAAGTATCCGTTTCAGTTAAAAACACTAAGAAACTGTTCAATCACTTCTTTCTAGTTGTCTCATCTGCTAATACTTGAATACAAAAACAGAGTTCATGCTAGTGTTTTATGATCAAGCAATAGTTACTTGGATCTTAAATACCGTCCTAGTATCTTACACAATTTATGCATCTACCACTATCATAGCACTTCTAGCCCTTTCACTTGAAAATAATATCTGCATACTAACTACTCTGTAATTCCACTCACAGAATTCAAATCTTAAACTCCTCTTCTGTCTTCCAAGAGTACAGAAAATGTATCAAATAAGGAGGCAGGTGGCTAATAACTATATCCTAACCTAATCACAGCTAACTAAAGCTAACTAAGAGGCACAGCAGTAAATTCCTTGCAGACAAGTTTAAAAAGATACAAAAAAGGAAGGGAAAAAAGGAAGAGACTACATTGGAACAATGTGCTATATATGTCAGAAACAACCAAAGTGGAATTTCCTAAAATGGTACCTACTGGCAGACTTCTACCAGCATAGCTGGAACAGGAAGACTGGCAGGTGTAATTTGTAACTGAACCAGCAGAAGCCCCTACCACTGACTGAATTAAACTAGCTAAACTGGTTTAACTGATTGAGCTTTTACCGGTACACCCTGTTTGCTTGCTTTACAGGGTTTTACTAGACATCTGTGAAGCAAAGCTTAGCTGTATAGCTGTTTCACAGCAGAAGTGCTCTGACAATACATTATAATAACACTCCTATAACCATGAAAGAACAATGCTACAGACAGAACAAGGCAGATGCAAGCACCTATCACAAGTGAGGTTCCTCATCCGTAATGTTTGCAAAGAACAGTTTG
Organism: Burhinus oedicnemus; assembly: GCA_008921705.1. NCBI lineage: Eukaryota > Metazoa > Chordata > Aves > Charadriiformes > Burhinidae > Burhinus > Burhinus oedicnemus. The sequence goes on along the minus strand of VFFE01006970.1, from coordinate 1,471,410 downwards.
GTTTTGTATTATCTTATGCTATGGATTTTTGCAGCAGATAATATTTACACCATTAAATGTCCTCATTGAAAGGCACACACATTCAGAGCTAAAGAAAAAATATTTTAAGTGGCGACGGTTAACATCACAAAAAAATCAAGGAGGTCTATTGGTGGCACCAAACGATTTTTACTGGACAATTACTACAACGCTGATGTATTTTTTGTACACCTAGAAAAGCACTTGTAATTAATCACTCTACATTTTCACTGAATCATTATTTATGACACCTTTTCACAAGTCCTGTTTATGTGCATCTCCCTAAGAGTAGCAGGAACGCAAAAGTTACTACTTTGAGGTGAAGTTCAATAAAATGATGGTATCAGTATAATGGCAACACAGCAGTAATAATGCTGTTTCAATTTCAGGTCTCCTGCTGCTACTTATGTATCATGCTCCAATGATGCAAACTTCCCTCTTCTCTGAAGCAGTCTAACCAGCTAATATTAATTGGCCTTAACTAAAAATAATTGCCTGTAGCCTGTATTTATCTTTAATTTTGTTGCTTGTTGACAGATCTGATGAGCGGATACTGAGTCTGGGAGCCTAGTCAATTTAGTAAGAGATAGTAATTAGCCTCTCCCTGCAAATCTTGTTTTTGCTTTACAAACACCTGAAAACATCAGTAGGAAACAAATACATCTCTTAGCACTCATTAGCAAATGCTGGTGGTGTTGGTTGTTAAAACTCAAACCCCATCTTCCCGACTGCCCCTCCACATAGATTCTTCAATGGTAGGAGTTGAATAGCTCATTTTAGTACAGACAGGCTCAAAGGCATAACCCAGAAAGCCTCCACTAATACAACCAGTCTTCAAATAAAAACCACTCTCCAACACAGCTATAATAAATATTTTCTCTCATTCTTTATAGTGCTCAGTTTCACGGAGCTGCAATTTGACAGCAGAAGGACATGGTACAGAGACTGGAGAGGCAGGTTACCAACACATTACAAGAAACTCCAGGCATGAACAAGGAAGCCCTGAAGGACCTCTTCAACCCTGTAACTTGTACACCCAGTTTCAGCTTCATGAGAAAATAAAACCCACACAGAAATTGCTGGGTGGGGGAGTGGGAAGAGAAGGGCAGCCTCTAATAGAAACACACGAACCTTAAAAAAAACCTACTGGGGAGTATACTCACTTTAAAGAGACACAAAAAAAAAAAAATTACCCTTTCCTAAATATCTGAATCCTCACTAAGGAAACAATGAAAAGGTAAAAATCCCACCACAAAGCAACTGAGTCAATATTACAGAGCATCACTGCAAGTGTCACCAAGGTTCAGAAGGGCGAGCAACACTCATTCTACTTCCTTGTAAAAACTCTGTTTCAGATATAGATCAGCATTATACAATTGCTTAGGTGAGGGAAAAAAGGTTGAATTAATAAATGAGACCAGACAATATACTTCCTTTCTTTCTCTCTGTTTTGTCAAATAAAAGTCCCTTTAAAAATAATTTCTGATACCTTAACTTGTATGTTCTGGTTTTAGACCTAGTGTCTGTTTCTGCATACCACACACATTTGTTACACATCTACTACATGCACATATATATATATTATTGAAAATACTTTGAAAGGGATTATATTTTTAAAAAAGAGCTTTTGTTTTACGGTTTAATGAGGCATTCCTCTCCCTCCACTTACTCAAAATTTTCCTCTGATGTCCACCAGAGAGTTTGCCTAGATTCTTTAAAAAATTTTCACATTGTCTGAAAGGCTGCAGAAGTTCAAATGACCCACTAAAAACATACGGGCTGACAATACAGAAATTGGGAAGTTTTCTACACAGAACCATTAAGGACTATGAAACACAGTCCTGGAAGAATCAGTGCATGTAAGCAGCTGCAACCTCCTAGTCATTCTATCGACTACAATGAACTACTTGTACAGGGAAGTTCTCTCTGTACAATAGTTTTTAAAAGATCTGCCCTCAGCTGTTCATTAAGGAGGTTTCAAAGTACATATAGTCTTTCCTTCTACAGGGAAAAATACTGGTGATATCTCACAGCAAGGTAACAAAAATACTAACCCCTTCCAGGACTTTAGTTTAGCATTCTGTACCTTTACAAAACATCAGTAACAAACCAGTTTAGGGTTTTGAATTAACTGTCATTATTTGTGACAATCTGTTCATGAGAAGTGATCAACTCAAATTCACGACCGTAGCTTTCAGGTACTTTCAGTTTGAAAGTACAGATCTCACAGAGTCAAAGAAAAGCAAACAGATAAAAGTACACCACGAGTATTATGAATCGATGGAAGGTCACTAAATGAAGAAGCTGTGTGGGGACAGAGGAAAACAACTGAGCATATGCCCTTTTGTACATGTGCAACAGTACATTTCAGATAGTTCCACTTATAAGTACTTTTTCCATGAAACAAATTGTATAGAAAATATTCAGCTAAATTTTAGAAGTAGACTCCTCTAAAATGAAAGTGAACCATTAAAAAATTTGCTGAAAGGTATGTTGATTTTTTTGGTGGGTGAATTTTAGATATTTTTTTATTTAAGATAGTTAACATGGTAGTCCTGAATTACAGGCATTTTTCCATCTATATTTCTCTAATTCAACCCCAGAAGGAGAACAACTCAGGTCATCTTAGAAGGAATTTTAAATGAGGAATAGGTTACATTTTGTCTTTGTGCTTCACAGTACAATAAAATCAAGACATAGGACATTAGGGAAGAACAAAGAACACACTAAGATTTGCATCTTACCTTCTTCTATCTATAGCTAGTAGGTGTTCATTGGGCCAGTGATTTGGCAACGGCTGACGACAGTGTATGAACCACGTCTCTAAATGCCACAGCCACATAATACAGACAGCAACATGCAGTAAGATGGGCAGTCTGCTCACATGCTGGCAGGGTGCTGGGGGCAGCATGATAACGAAGCTTAGGGCGAGTGAACAAAAAACAACAACAACAACAACCACCACAACAACAACCTTCGTGCAACCAAAAAGCTGATAGACATAAGTGGCAAAAGGAAAGCTGGATGACACAATGCTCTTGGCTCCAAGTAGGAGGACAATCGTTTTCCGCCAAAAGGATAAAAAGGAGTTTAATTTGCTTTGTGCTACCAATTAATAAGTAAATAGTGACAGATAAATCAGACTGCCTAAACTCACCTAAGCATGTCTAAATGGGAAACCAAGGCTTAATTAAGATGGTTATCATGAACTAGCCAAAATAATGGCAGTAACTTGTAACCATAAGAAATCATGAAAGTTATGAAAGAAGTTTCTGTTTCAGAGACGGTTTCTATTGGGTGTTTTTAATTAGGGCTTTTGATAATACTGGGTATAGCTTCTAGGAAGGCAAATGCAAGTTCTCTGGAAGAACGAGTACTAAACTAATCTTTCAAAGGATGCAGTGCGTCCCCATGCAGTGGGAAATGGAGAAATCAAGGTTTTGTGAAGTAGCAGATACGTACACTCAACACCTTGCACAGTCTTGAATCACTTATGATGCATTTATTTCTCTCAATACTCCCAATAAAATGAAATTTTTAAAAAAATCTATAAAAGCAGAAGTCATTACCACCTTCTGTAAAGATGACAGGTTTGCCTTGTTGCTTCTCCCTGGGTGGGAGGTACCAATGTTATTTTTAAAAGTGTATGCTCTACTTGTTTCTTCCCTTCCATCCCGCACCACCTCCCATCACAACCAGTGGCACTAAGTATCCATCACTGAAGGAGGAGTCTGAAGTCTGAGCAAGTAAATAACTCATCCTATTACATGATGATAGTTTACTTGCACCTTTGTCTTTTCCAAGGGTAACTGCATGACTACAGTGTCTATATATAAACAATAATATATTTCATATGGCTGTAACAATGCCAAAAAATGAGGATTAAGAGACTCACATACACTCATCTCTTTCCAACTCTGAAGAGAACAACATGTGCTGATCATAAAACCTAAACTGCTCTAATATACTCTCTCATATTATAATTTTACTAACAGCACCAGTGAAATTCTAGTAGAGTAAATAATTAGCTGATGGCAGGAGACTGGGGACCCTTTAAGGACTCTGTCTCCACCATCAGCTTCCCAAATACTTCCCAAAAGATTTTAGCAGGGAATTGCAGCACTTACAGACACTGAATACGAAGATACTTAATCAGTCAAATACTACTTCCAATAGCAAATAATGCAAATTACTTTGCCATTCCAGTTGATACGCACTTTATAAAAGCATGAAAGCTGTTATATGAAAGTTGTTAAATGGTCTACACACGATACTTCAGAAAAAAACCCAACACTTCTGTACATAGAAGTAAAAGCGAAAAATAACAAAGAAAACCCAAACAAATTAAAAAAATCAACATTGCTAAACAACCCCTCCACATACATATATATAATTACTGTTAATAAATTACTGTTTTTGATCAGGACAGGAATATTCAGAAGCAAACAGTATCACTAAATCATGACAGCAGCAGTTAGACCAGCTAGTCTTACAATCCCTGATATCTTTCTTTTTCCTACGTGTTCTTCTTGGTCCCATCTTCATTCTTACTTACTGTTAATATTACTTAACATTTAAGTAATACAAACTGGTAGATGTAGTCAGGATACAGGCTGGATCATTCCAATGGAGTAAATGGAATATTTGTCAGACGAAGCTTGAATGCAAGCACAACCCTTCACAATTACTAAATTACTAAATGCTGTAGTTACACCACAGGCATCCAGAATACTGTTTCTCTTATACCCTTTTTTTGCAAACAAACATAAAAAAACATCAAAATCACATAATGTTTCCTAACGTTGAGGGAATTCATCTAAGGGCTATGTAATTAAATTGCAAGAAAGGTGGAAATACCAACAAGTATTCTCACACTAGCTTCAAACAGCAGCAGGACTGAACTGCAATTCAGTTTCTAGGAGCTTGTTTTCTATTACTGTTTTTTAAGAATTCTAATGAGGTTATTGCTCCTCTCAGGAGAAGTCAGATACAAAGCTGTACTCTCTGTAAATCCAAAACTGTAGAAGTACTTTGTTCGAGACATTTGTATGCAAATACTGCTTAAGGACCCGCTACAGATTTTACCTACAGAGAAGTTTCCCACAGCAGCCTTCTCCAACAGTAAAACAATTGCAAGAACAAGTGTAAAAATGAATCAGACCAAAATACATGGATTACTAACATACCCACCCACACATAAACAAGCTACAGAGAAAATAAAAACATCTGGAGCTTGGAAAGTCACCAGGTGAAAAAAAACCGCCAAAACCAAAAAAACCACCTGACTTCAGGGAAAAGAAAGTATAAGGTCAGGACACCTTCTCTTTGCCTCCCAACCTTTTGGGAGTAGGTTAGAGAAACGTTGTCAACCACCTAATCCTGCCAATTCTATATATACTTATGGAAACTACTTTAAGAGGCTATTGCCAAAACCACATTGACTTCCCTGTGTAACACACAGTTCCAAATAATAATATATAAGTAAGTTCTGAAGCAATTGAAGCTGCTTTACAGAATTATGATATTGCAGCTCCAAAGAAGTTATATCTTTGAAAATATAACTTCTAGATAGCACATTCGGTCATTGTTTCAATCTCTGCTTAGGTTCTCTTCCTCCTCATGGCCTGGAGCCTCAGGAAGGGGAAAAAAAGAAGTGTTTAGTTTCCTTTTTAGCATTTTTTTTTTTTTTTAGTCTTTATGATTTAAACAGCAGCATATTTTAAACAGAAATACCCTATGGAGATTTTCTTAAGAATACAAAAGACAAACCTGAGCAAAAAGAGGAAATAATTGAGTCTCCTTAGTATATCAGTTTATACTACCTACACTGAACTCCATCAGTGAAGCAAAATTAACTATATTTAAATAAGAATATTTCTTTTTATGTTTTTGTTTAAACATCAGCAATTACAATGCATATTAAAGAATGAAAAGCAATACATTTTGTTTTCAAACTCTTAAATTTTCACCAGTTCTATCAATATATAATTACAATTAAGCCACTGCCTTTTCAGAAGGTTACTTTTTACTAATAACTTGTTGCAATGTGAAGTACTAGTCACTAAAAGCTAATGAAAACATTAACACTGAAGCTTCATATTGCCATGTGTACACTGCATGACTGCCGCACGCATTTAAAACTCTCTCACTTTTGCATAGTTCATAAAACATTCACACGCCGGTTCCCACAAAACATTCAACAGCTGACAGCCCCCAACAGGAACGCTTCTTTCCTCTCTGTTTCCCTCTTCCCCAGTAATCCCCCTCTCAAGCCTGGCATCAAAACACATCCAACAAACTGATCACCACAGAACAGCCAACACCACACTTGCCCCCATGACAAACATACGGGATCCATTCTCCTGACTGCAGTGAGCACAGCACCCTTCCCATTCAGCCGAGAATATCACCAGTTCCCTGTGACCGGGAACGGGAAGGAGCCTCTCTCGCTGCTAGGGAGTCTCACATCACTTTCAGGCCAAACACCCAGGGCAGCTGCCTCACTAGGAGCTCCCCCACCTCCTCTGAAGCCAGGCGAACAGGTTGAAGCATGACATTATTTGTAATCATGCCCTGGGCAACCGGGACGGCCCAGAGCGCTGCTGCTGCTCTATGCTGAATTCCCTTTGAAGAGTGAGAGGCTATTGACGGGTACAAGACCATCTTGGTGGATATGTGTCTTTGTGGGGGAGATGGGCTGGGAGAGGGAGAAAGACTTCATTTTACTAGTTTTGCTTTCACCATTGTAAGAGTAATAACAGCAGCAATAATAAATAACAACACATAGTGATGCTATGTTTCTCTCCACAAAATCTTCATTGCTGTCGACAGAAACAAAAGCTCAGAGAGTCAACATTTTCACATGATGGAACCTATCTGAAAGTTTCTTTCATCAATTATATTCTCTTGTATTTCACCATAAGGATAACAAGTTAATAGGCATACCCAGAACTTGGAATAGGAAACTAATACATGCAGCTCTCATTCCCAAGACGATACAACAGTTAGGATGCCACAATCTAAAACATTTCCTAAGAAAAAACACATAGACAATATTCTAGTAAAATTTCCAAGAGAAAAGCTCAGTAACTGAACTGCAAATTCCTGCAAAGTATGTAAAAAAAACTCCATAATAATTCACTGACCCACAAAGCAAGTTATCTTTTCAGGTACAGACAGAAATAACACTGCTTTCCCTAGTCTGCATATAACCTCAGTGCCTCGGCAGATGCCACAACTTTCAGAAGTGGCTACTTAGTCACTTAATTAATAGTATTCAGAGTATTTAGGACAGCAGTGAAGGCGATAAGAACCTACAAGCAAAGGCAGGCACAGCGGTATCAGGGAGTGCAGTGGCAAAGCAGGAGGGAAGGACAACAGGAGTTGGTCGGTTCTCCGACCTAATGGGTACCAAGCAGCAGCTGGAGGGCTGGGGAAGCAGAAAGCAACGGCAGGAACCAAAGTGTTCTGGGACATGGGAAATATTCTCTTTTCCCTTCCAGGAGCCAAGTTATGGATGTAAAGGGCCCCTGCATGTGTACAGGCACAGACTTATGAATGGTTTTAGGAAATCACTGATAGGGATGGGTAAGGGTGTGTGGGGTGTGTAACAAGCACAATGGTCTCAGCAAGGAATCACCCTGTTTCACTCACAACCCCCTGCAACCTCTGGCTGTTTGTGAAGATTAAAAACAAACAAAACATACAGAGAAGAAAATTAAATGACAAGCAACAGATAAGGATCTCCACCATGTACCTATGATTCAGCATGAACAACACTGACATGCTAATTTGCACTATTTAAAGATCCTATTCTGCTTGTACAACCAGAAATCCAGGTTGCTGTTTTGACCTGAGGCAACAGTAGTTACACAAAGCCCCTGTTCTGTTTCATTGATTCTAAAACCACAATTTCAAAAATAACTACCACCACACTTCTTGCTAATTTTAAAATAAATTTTCCTCTCCAATCCTGCTAGCAACATTGGCAAGTCCTCTGGAGTACAGACAAGCCTGAAGGTTGCCACATGCAGCACTTTCAGTTTACCAGTATAACGCCACCCAATCCCACATAGAATTGGGTTTGTAAATTAAAACCAGCAAGGATGGTTCTGCACCACAGTTTCCTGCTTTCTACATCTTCATCTGCTATCAGCAAAATCTAACTGTCTCGGATGCTGTCACACTTACAAACATAGTTTTACACTGCAGAGCATGGTTAGACAAGGAATTTGCTAAAATAAGACTAGAAAAATAAAATTAAAAAAAAAAAAAAAAGAAATCAAAAGCCTCCTGTCGGTCTCCTGAAAACATTTAAAAAACCCACCAAACCTAATATACTACACATCATCCACATTTACTCTATTTTCTGGTGATAAAAGTAAGGATTTTGGATTTCAAGTTGAAGTTTTCAAGCTAGAAAGATATCGAAGACCACCTTTATACCATGCAAATGAACTACACTGCAATCAGACCTGCTACCTCCTCTTTTTCAACTGCATAGCTGAGGAGTAAAACAGACAACCAGGAATTCTCCACTCATACTTCTCTTTCTCTACCTGAAAAATTGAAAGAAAACAGAAAAGATGGCAACCAGATACACATCTCTTACGACAAATTCAGCATCGCTACCTCTAAAAAAAGTAGATATCTACAAAGGCTGACAGAGGTAAACTAGATCTTAAAGAGGAACCAAAGAATTTTCTCATATTTAGACAAACTTCTCCTGCAAAATCTTCCAAGCTTCCATAGCTTCAGACTAAGAGGCAGTGAAAAAGGAAAGAGAAAAGAAATTTCAAATACCTTTTCTGTTACACCTTGCATATGAAACTGCAGAGCATAGGATGGGTATGAATCTGTGAGGTTTTGTGTCTGTATGTATAAAAATATATAAAATTCAGAGCAGTTGTTTTGCAGATTCAAGAACAGGAAGTACCTCTGATACAACTTCACAGTGAAAGTCCCCTGAAAAAATAACTGCACATGTACTGCATACATATCATTGCTACCTCCCCTTTCCTCTTTCCTTCTCACATCTGTCTTCAGACAACTCCTCTTCAATGGTCTCCTAATTTGCATTTATTCCGTGAAATTTAAAACCGCTTTCGCTACAGGCAACTCCAAATGTCTTTTCCACATCACAACCTTGAAAAGTATTTTTTTATTTTCTTAAGTAACACTTTGTAAGAATGTCTGTTCATAAACATTCCAATATATTAATTTCCCTAATTTTTCTATTTCTGATTTGTACATCTTTTCTTCCAAATGCTTTTCTCTTCAAACTGCACTTCCAGAATCTATGCACGCATGCTAACCAAGACCACTAAGGCCTCTTTACTGTGTTAATTCAGTGGTTTCAATTCAGCTGAAACATTCAATTTTTGCAAAACCCAATGATTTCTTTGGAATGTCATCATGAATTTATTCAAAAGAAAATCAAATCACAGGAAGGAAAAGCTTTTTCTGTAAGAAATTATTCCCTCCACTTGAAGGCAGAATGCAAAGCACCTCAAGAAGTTCATTAGTGATTTTTAGCTCTGAATAACTTTCTCAAGTAACTACTCTTACAACCAATTCTGATAAGCAATGGGAATTTGGAGTTGCATTCAGCTCCACCACTCATCTGTAGCATCCCTTTTTGCCTGCCTCTCAATTACCTTGCTGACACAACAGAATAGCAATGGAGCATGAATTGATTGCTGGTGAGCTTGACTCTGCATGCACTTGTTAAAAAATTTTCCGTAACTGAAAGTTTACAATTACTTATAATCTTAATGGACAGAATAATTATGCTTAACAAGCTTTCTAATGGGACTGCTGTTATGTTTGACTATAGCTCTCCAGATACAAGGAGATTTACGCAAGGAAAACTGAAGAAAAATACAGGTTTTCACTCAAGATATTCACATACTAACTATACTTTCAGAAAGTTTGTATCTTCCACTCCACGTTACCTTCTTTAGAGAGGGAATGCTCAACTATGAAAAACATATTTGACTTTGCATTCAAGCTGAGAATGAGGAAGAATTTAATGCGGTTTTTAGTTCTTTAGAAAACAGCCCTGGATGCTGATTTTTTTTTTTTTTTTTTTAAAAAAAAAGGGGGGGAGCAAAGAGCAGGTAGTGGTATTTTATAAGAACTCAATTTTGAGAAAAAGCTATTTATTTTTCAATTATGTGGCAGGATGCCACAGTTTGAAGTCATTTTGGAAAGAGAAGGCCTTAAAAATTAGGTACTAAGGGGGAGAACTTGCAAACCTTCATACTCAGATTATGATATTTTTTTTTAACAGAAATTCATAGGCCGCATTTATTTAGGACACTAAATCAAACACCTCCTAAAATCAGCAGCAGATTTCAAATATCAGCCAGGAGAAAGCTTAGAGGAAGTCTGCTTTTGTCCCACAGAACTTTACAGTTCATCAGAGTTCAAGCAGAAAAATATTATAAATACACAATGAGTCCCAAAATAGTTTCTTCCCCCTACCCCAAAGTGTGGATTTTCAGAGGTTAACAAGAAACAGGGTATCCATTTTTCTCCTTCACTTCCTTTCATTTTGTTGAGGCTGTTACTTCCTCCTAATCATTGCTGCCTGACAGACACAGAGCTATTCTTTCTTCTTGGCAATGACAAGAACAAGGATTAGGATGCAAGTATGTTTGTCCCCACAGGAACACCTGAGGCTCCCCAGTGTCGCCCCACTATGGGCTCAATAAGTATGCCACCGAACCACTTCCCCAGATTACCTTGACATATGCAGCACTATTGAAGGGAAATGAAATAACTTCATTATGTGCATATGTCTAAACACACAACAGGCTCACACAGTTAGAAGAAGAAAAAGAAGAAGAAAAAAAAGAGATACTTATACCCTTGGAAAGGGGAAAGTCGCAAAGATCCTCTGAAGCTGTAGTAACAGATTAACATAAAACCTATTTATGTAATTTATTGTAGTTCTTGCTCTCTTTTCCAAGTTTATGGAGTTTAACAGAAACTAACAGCCTAGGTCTGCAATGACAAATTAAGGAGGCCCAGAGGTACTAACAGCTAGTCTCATACGTGCAGACATACATGCGCACACACAGATACCCAGTAAAAAAAGATATGTATTTCTAAAACTTAGAACGGCTTTCTTAAAACCAGTATTACTGCAAGTTATTTGGTACATTACATGAAATACAAAATAATGAATTAATTTTTTTAAAAAAGTTTTTATAGTTGGAAAAATCCACTTTAATTATTCTCAACTAGTTTAGCCAGGAATAAGTATTCACAAAAAGTTTCTATAAAACATAAGAAAGCACTCTGGAGAAGAAGCAGCAGTTACAGAGAAGAGAGAATATTGCAACTACCATGACATGTAAGTTGTTCTAGAATAATCGCTTTGTTCCCAGACCACACAGTCAAATATAATCACTGAACAGCAGAGAAATGTAGGGGTAGCTTTTATTTTCAGGATATCAAAAACTACATTGTCTTTGCAAAGTAAGTAATCTTTTTTTGTAACATAGCCTCAATAGAACATTGTATTGCAATATATTATGGTTTTGCGTATAAGACATATTATGATATAAAGGCTGATTTTTAGCATGAACAGCACAGTACACAAAACGTATACACACAACACAAGAACAGTTCCACTTTGTACTCACTCTTACAAAGTTGTCAGGGAACAAACCTCTTCTGCCTTTGAGCTGTCCTTCCCACCAGCCTCCATCATCTTTCTTGATATTGGTGATTATGTCACCTACAGTGATTGTCAGCTCATCATCATGTTGAGCTTTGTAGTCAAACTCCACTATCGCCTCCACTAAAAGAAAAACACAGATATGCATAATTGTTGACATTTAAGTTTCCATGCTTTTGAAAGAAATAAGAAAACACCAATCCAATTATATATTCTCAGTGAAAGTAATATATTCAGTTTAACCAACAGAGCATATAAAATAGGCAATACGTAATGGTAATATTTTGGGGGTAACTGCTACAGAGAGGCCAAAGAAAAAAAAAAAAAAAAAAAAAAAAAAAACAAAAAACCAAACAACCAAAACCAAACAAAACAAAACCCAAAAACCCACCAACCAAAACCAGGCATATCCATCATGGTTAAGGCAACAAATGGCATGCATTTTTCTTTACTGTTTAAAGGAAATTAATTTATGATGTTTCAGCAGTATCTACTCTGGCAGCATTACAAAGTTTATTTTTATTTCTTGGATGACATTTTAGCTTTTGTTCATGGGACTTCTAAAGCATTTTATTTCTGGAAAGGTTCTCAAATTCATAAGCATCCCAAGCCACTGCACTTATTTTGCTAAATATATCACTATTAACCTAAAGAGTATTTAACAAGAATTTTTCGCATCATGCTGAGTTTCACTGTTTATACAAAAATGCAAAGCTTTGCTGCATGAACATGCTCTTGCAGCGTTTCACCAAAGGGAGAAAAATTTACTTTCACTTGTGATTATGCATCAGAGATCTGAAGATTAAATACTCCTACTGCTCTGAATGTCTGTTACCAGACAGAGGTGTGTTATAAGCTTGCTACCATTATATGGTGTATCTTTGTCTTTTCCTGGGAGGACTCCCCATTCCTTGAAACCACACACACAACAAAGTCCCTGTACACAATTAAGGAAGTCATAAAGACAGAAAAATTCCTTTGGAGAAGCAAAAATAATAGACCTGGGGTATTCAAATATGGGAGCTACAGTTATATTTAGTGGTTCATCAAACATCTACAGGAGGAGCCCAATTGGCAAGGTCAAGGATAGTCATATCTGTAAAGCCTTACTCTGGTTTTCTTCAGTGGAAAACCATGCTCCAGGATGTTTCACCAAACATTTAGCACTTCAACCATTGGAACAGCAAAATGAGAACTAGTAATAGCATCTGCTTTTCGCACAAATGACTGTGCTGCATAAACCCTGCAAGATGTGGCCAGCAAACCGGCAATACAGCTCACAAAGCAAAGCTAACCATTACACCACAGACAGCAAAAAGGTTCTGCCTAAATAATAGAAGCCCCGAGGACTAAATTGAATTAAGTTGACAGGAAAGCAGAGTTATTCCTTTCCACCCCCAAAATGTCACACTGACACAATGCTGAACATCTCCCTCCCTCCCCCAGAGCCTGCAAGTCATCACTAAAAGAATGTTCTGACTTTCAGGTATGTCCCAGGCACAAGGCTACCGTTGATAATATTCATCTATTGCTTCTTCCATGAAGCCCCATAACACTATAAAACCAGTTCACTAGAGGCCTGCTAAACTACATAATGAACAGCAAAAGAGAAAGAGTGGCACCACACATTACAAGCTATCACCCAAACAGAACTTGAAAAATTTATCACTGAAACTTAACTGAAAAATCAGAGTCATTCAGGCTCAGGACTTTATCCATGTGGGTCTTGAAAACCTCTGAGGTCAGAGGTAGGGCACGCAAGGCAACCTGCTCCACTGCTTGATCGGGAGAAAAGTTTTCTCTCTACAGTCCATTGGAACCTTTCCTTTTTCAATTTACATCCATTGCTCTTGTCGTCCCACCACACACTGCTGTGAAGAGCCTGACACCACCTTCTTGATAACCTCTCTGTAGGTATTGTAAGGCTGCTATGAGGACCTCCCGTTTTCTCCAAGCTAGACAATCAGAGTTCCTCTAGCCTCAGGTCCCTCCACTCTTTAGCACGTGAACTGTTCCACCAATTTCATATCAACCACAGACTTAAAGGGAGTGCACGCTACTGCCTTCTCCAGTAACTAACAAAGATGTTAAACAGAACAGGTCCCAGGACAGCCCCTGGTGGTACTCCATTTATTATCAGCTTGCAAGTAGAGTACAACCCATTAACTACTACTCAGATCACACAACATTTGAGGTTGGAAGGCACCTCTGTAGACCACTGAGCCCATTTCTCCAGCCTGTTGAGGCCTCTCTGGATGGCAGCACAACCCTCTGGTGACTCAAACGCTCTTCCCAGGTTTGCACCATCTGCAAATTTGCTGCGAGCGCACTCTGCCCTATCATCCAGGTCATGACTGAAGACGCTGAGCAGCACTGGCCCTATTATCCACCCCCGTGACACACTGCCAGTGACCAGCCTTCAGCTGGACCCCGTGCTGCTGATGGCAACCCTTTGAGCCTGGCACTTCAGCCAGTTTTCAGTCCACCTCACTGTCCATTTACCTGTCTGCACTTCTGTGTGCAGTTTGCCAATGAGGACGATACTGGGAACAGTGTCAAAAGCTTTGCAGAAGTCAATGTAAACAACACCCACTGCCCTCCTGCCCTCCACCAAGTCAGTGGTCTTATCACAGAAGGCTAACAGATTGGTCAGACACGACTTCGCCTTCGTAAATCCATGCTGACTACTCTCAACCAGCTTCTCGTCCTTCATATGTTTGGAAATTCCCTCCAGGATTATTTGCTCCATCACCTCCCAAGGGGTCAACATGAGGCTGACGAGCCTGTTGTTCTCAGCAAAAAGGAGGCTTCTCCTTGAAGATAGGAGTTACATTTGCTTTCTTCCAGTCTTAAGGAACCTCTCCCAATCAGGATGACCTTTCAAAGACCATCAAGAGTGGCCTCCCAATATCAGTTAGCTCCCTCCGCTGTGCCCACCAGAACCACGGCTTTGCACATGTCCAGTTTCCTTAAATATTCTCTAACCTGATTCTCCTCCACTGAGGGTATGTCTGCCTTGCCCTGGACTTTCCCACTGGTTTCAGGGGTCTGGGATGCTGAAGGCCAGTGTTATTATTAACGACGGAGGTAAGGCATTTAAGTACCTCTGTGACAACGCCCTCATTCACATTCAGCAACAGGCCCACACTTTTCCTAGTCTTCCTCTTGCCGCTCCTGTGCCCATAGATGCCTTTCTTGTTGTTTTTCACATCTCTACTGGTTTTGTCCGGGATAGAGTTAATTTTCTTTATAGAAACCTGCATGGTGCTATGTTTTGCATTTGTGACCAAATAGTGTTGATAACACAGGGATGTTTTAGCTGTTGCTGAAGGGTGCTTACACAGCCTCAAGGCCTTTTCTGTTTCTCATGCTTCCCTGATAGTGAGTAGGCTGGAGGGGGGGGCACAAGAACCTGGGAGGGGACACAGGCAAGACAGCTGACCTCAACTGATCAAAGGGATATTCCATACTGTATGACTTTGTGCTCAGCAATAAAAGCTGGAGGGAAGGAGGAGGAAGGGGGTACATTTGGAGTTACGGCATTTGTCTTCCCAAGTCACTGTTACCTTTGAAGCCCTGCTTTCCAGAAGATGGCTAAACATCTGCCTGCCAATAGAGAGTAGTGAATGAATTCCTTATTTTGCTTTGCTTGCACAAGCAGCATTTGCTTTACCTGTTAAACTACCTTTATCTCAACCCATGAGTTTTCTCACTTTTATCCTTTGAATTCACTTCCCTGTCCCACTGTGTGGGAGTGAGTAAGCAGCTGTGTGGGGCTGAGATGCCCACTTAGGTTAACCCACAACAGCATCCCTCACCACATTCAACTCCACGTGGGCTTTGGCTTTCCTAACCCCATCCTTGCACACACAGACATTCTCTCTACCTTCGTCCCAGGTCATTTGTCCCCACTTTCACCTCCTGTACTCTTTCTTTTTGTTTGATTTTTGTCAGGAGCTCCTTGTTCATCCATGAAGGCATCCTACCACCTCTGAATGTTTTCCTGCTTGTCAGGATGGACCACTATTGAGCTTGGAGGAGGTGATCCCTGAAAACCAACCAGATCACCTGGATCACTCTTTTATCCACAACTGCCTCCAGTGAGATTCTTCCAAGCAGATCCCTGAACAGGCCAAAGTCTTCCTTCTTCAAGTCCAAGGTTGCAATCCTGCTTTCCGCTTCACATCCCCACTCCCACCCTCCCCCAGATCCTAAACTTTACCATCTCATGGTCAGTGCAGCCAAGGCTGCCCTCAGCCTTCAGATTCCCAAACAGTTCTTCCTCTTTTGCAAGTATGAGATCCAGCAGTCAAAACACTCCAGAAATCTCCTGGATTGCTGATACCCAGGGCATAAGCAAACTACCTTATCCCTCCAGGGTGCTTGAAATTCCCCATGAGGGCCAGGTCCTGCCAATGTGAGCCTTATTCCAGCTGTCTGAAGAAGGCCCCATCAACTAATTCTTCCTGGTTAGGTGGTTTGTAGAGACACCCATCACCACATCATCCACGTCGGTCTGCCCTCTAACCCAACCCACAAACTCTCAGGTGCTTCATCATCTGTCCCATAGCACAGCTCCATGCTTTTCAGCTGCTCTGCTGCATACAGAGTAACTCCCCTTCCTTGCCTTCTTAGCCTGTCCTTCCCAAAGAACCTGTATCCATCCACTGCAGTCATGTGAGCTATCCCATCATATCTTCATGATCCCAACGAAATCATAACTCTGCAACTGCATGCAGATATGTAATTCCTCTTCTTTGCACCCCACGCTGTATGCATGACAGCACAGATATTTCAGAGAGGCAACCAGCCATGCTGATTTCACAGAAAGAGTACAACAGTTTTCCCTGTAATTCTGAAAAGCATTTCCTTGTTTATATGGATATACTTGGGAAGAGCCCCCTTCAGTCCTGTTTTGTTGATCACAAGGTCCCTACTGTTTGCATCACACCACACATTTTGTTTGCCAACTTCATCCACAACTTCCTCACAAGATTGTTGGTCATCATTACTGTTTTAAAGCTCTCCTCACCTGGGTGGCCAGCCTGTGAGCAAAGGTGCTGTTGCCCAACTTGGTCACGTGGATCGATCTTTTCCAACCAATCCTCAAAGAGGGTCCCACGATCATAAAATCAAAACGCTGCTGGCTGACACCAGCTATGCAACCAGTTGTTACCCATAGGATCTGTCCACTTCCCTCTCACCAAAAGGATCAAGGAGAAAACCACTCAGGCTCCCATGCCCTTGACCGTCACCATAGAGCCATATAGTAACAACTGATACTTTCCAGATCACTCCTCGCAATATCATTGAAGCCTTCATGGAAAAGCAGCAGGAGGTAATAGTCTGAGGGCCAGACAAGCCTTAGCAGTCTTTCCACAATGTTCCAGATCCAAGTCCCTGTCAAGGAACAAGCCTCCCTAGATGACAGGTCAGGTCAGCAGATGGGAGTCTCCATCCCGCACAGCAGGGAATTTCCCTACTATTATCACTTGCCACTTTTTCCTGGTGCTCCTGCACGGCTCAGGTTTAGCCAGCTTGGGTGCTTCACTGGATAGAGCACCCAGACCCTCATCACCTACAAGAGCACTGAATCTGTTCTGTGACTGGAGATCTTGAGGTGGAGCAGGAGCTTTCCTCCTGGTGTCAGAAATTACAAACATCAGGCTTCCAGACTTGCCATTCTGGGGGTCTCCAATCCTACCCCAAGAGGCACAGACTCTGCCCGCCCTTCATTCAGGGAAGTTGGGGGTTTGCACTCTTGAAGCCTCAGGGGCTTGGAGAAGATCTGGAAAGCCCAACCCTTTGAGCTCAACCGTCCAACCAATTTTTAAACTCACCTAGTTGCCCTGGAGCATACCACTACAACTACTAAGCTATTCCAAACCACCTTTGGCAGAGTTTCTGGACCCCTTCTGTACCAACTGCTACACAAACTAAAGAGTCTGTTCAACTTGCACTATCCATTCCAGTTAAGAGAAAATAAATTAAAAAAAAAAAAAAAAGGGATATTTCTAAAATATCAAATAAAGTCCCTAAAAATAACATCGATATTATCACATATGTATACTTTACCCCAGAGTAACTAGTAAAGTTGGTTCAGAAGTTGTATTTACACAATAGGTCTCCAAAGACTACTGGACTCAGGCAGCAGGACCAAGGCACACACACTATTTTAAGTCTTGCACCAGTGAAAATTTTTATCTCCACAGAACACAACAGCACTCAGACTCAAAAAAGGCAAAATTCAGACTATTTAGCAGGGTATTTCCAATTTGGTTAAGCCCCAGGAAAGACCTTTTGAGAACAAGGCCCTGTTTCCTTCATTTGTAAGCAGCCTACTGGGAGGCACTTGCTCTCAGGACTCACAGATTATACACTGCTTTTTGTATGTGCCAAGTCATTTCTCCTCCCTGCTTAGGAAGCTCTTAAATCCTATTCTCATTTTGTTGTGGATGCAATTACACACTGCTTTGCTCTGAGTTGTCCCTAAGCAACCAGTAGGTGGTTAGAGAGCTGTAAGCGGGAGACAACAGAGTAGGGATTCGGGCTGGCTCCAACTACTGATTCTTCAAACTCTCCTCAACATTCAGACCACAGCAAGACATACTGAAGGAAAGCAAACAACTCTCCCACTTCCGAAGTCCCATGTTTTAAAAGAGTTCTAGCACCTGTTGCTGTGCTTGCAGTTTTCCCCTAAGCAGGCTGTAAAACTGACAGGATTCTTGACAGTTTTGTTTTCTTATTAATTACATTCTCTCTCTTATGAGGAGAGACCAAAGGCTAGGACAGGGCTGTTGATTTGACTCTACAGCTGCTTGGGGAGGCTGGCAGCACTGGGGTTATCTTCCTGAAGTTTGTCCGCCTTGCACTAATTCGTATACAGACAGCTGCAGCTGTTCAACCACTTCTTGTTTGTTTAATTAAACTTCCAGTAAAACAAAAAACACCCCTTTACTGTGCAGGCTCTTCTCTGTCTACAAAAGTTTCTACTTACTAAAAAACACATATAAATATTTTTAAAAGCTGTCTCCTCTCAGAGAATTTGATTACTGTAACATAAGTGTGTGTAAGCTGTCAGAGACATATGAGTCACCAAAAATGGACCACACAATCAAGATGTTTATAAACTCTACAAAGGAAACCAAGAGCACAGTTTGGAAAGAGGAATAAGAGCACACCTAACAAACGTGCAGATTGTGACAAACTGTTGGGAAAGTACTTCTGAGATCACTCAAAATTCTCATTTATCACAGTATTGAAGCTTGCAGAGCATATGACAGCCTAAAGTGCTTTATAATTTATAGGTCGATGCAGTTGCAGTTTTTAAATCAAGGTCATTTTCTAAAGCATGCTAAACCACGCCACATTCTCAAACTGTGTTTTGAAAAATTCATTCTGCCAGTCAAACAATCTTTTTTGTTTCTTTTGAGGTGAAATTTTATCTTCATGGAAGCTGGATTGATACTGGAGGCAACACTGACACCGATATGCCAAGAAAAAAGCAGATCTGAATTTTGCTCCACATCTGTGAGTACAACATACCTCATTCCTGAAGTGCTGTGCTAGATTTCTCCTCAGGAACTGGACTAAAACAGTGTCCCAGTTTGCACAATGATTCACGATGTGAGAAAACACTCCATGGACAGTGAGCTCAAACTAATTTTATTTGTTAACCAACAAAAGCTGGTCTTAGGCCCAGCTCTGCCAAGGTAAACAGCTTGTTACATTAACAGCCAAAACCCAAATCCCTTTTAAGCCAAAAGCAAAAAAAAAAAAAAAAAATTACAAAATTGGGGCAGACAGATCTGGCTTCTCTTTTTGGTGCATTTTTCTTTGAAATATTGTACCCCATGATGCCTGAAAGTCAAACCTGCCCCAGCTTGCAAACTCTATTAGACTCTTTCTGTTGGAAGAAGGCATTTTTCACTTTAGGAATGAAATCCAGTATCAAAAGCTATTCAAGTTATTTTGATCTAAAAGGGGAATGTTCACTCCCATGCCAACACAATCAGCTATTTCTAGCCTTATATTACCATCAATCGAAATTGTGACATAAAAACACATGAAACAGAATCAAAGCTAGTTATTACCAACCCTGCTGGAGACTGGCATAGCACAACTCATTACTGCAATGTCAGGGACAAGGATTTTTTAATTTAATGCTTAGTGGTTTGGGTTTAAAATACAAAATTCAAAATGTTAAATGCTATGAACCAGGAATTGAAATGTAACCTCTCAGGTATATTTAAAATAAGCATATCTGGAAAAAAAATGTTGATTAAAAGTTTAACTATTCCCATCTTTCATTCCCCAAATTAGTCTTACATATACACATGAAATGATTTTGTTGATAATTACAAACATTTTTCCTATTGATTAGTTTGTTTCCTCACCACATTTTAAATTACAAGTAAAATCTGATCTCTTAAAACCAACCTCGTGAGAATAAGCATTTCTTTAATAATGCCACCAATATTTGAAGACAAAAGTGTCTCAGTTTATGCTGTTTTCAATTACTGTACAGTGTCTTTCCAAGCAAGAAATGAATCAAGAAAAGAAAAAGAGATTTGCTACTGTGCAACAAAACCTATGTTATTAAATCAGCTTCTGGTGACATCTGAAGTGTGTAGGCACAATGGAAACGTTATTAACGTCTTTGGTGCTATTCCACCCAAGTAAAAGCATCCATATGGCAACAGCACCTTCTGCAGCAGTATGGTTTCACACTCAAATGCAGACCTTAAAATTAGTTTATATAGTTAGACATGGCAGTCAAAGTGTTAAAAGCTTCTCTACTTTAAGTTTTATCTTTTCACTTTTGTTAGTCACTCAGCTTCACGTGAATCATAAACACACATGTTGCATTGGCTTACCCAAAAAAACAGAACTGAAACTAGACAAACTACCTGCAAATATTCCACACTAAATCTTTAAATTAAAGTTCAAATTACATTTCCTCAGAAGAGAGTGCAACAGAGCTTTTCTCTTTTGCATAAAGACAACAGTTCAGAAGTAACAAAGACTAACAGCATGAACAGGCATCACACAACAATCCTACTCTTATGTTACACCCTGCATAAGCCCCTACAGGAAGGTCTCAGTGACCACAGTAGGCTTCATGTTCTCTACCACCTGCAGTAAATTGATCAATTATCAAAACCTACTAATCAAGAAGTTGGAATGTGTTGCCTTTCTGTTACACCACATTTCTCTTATAAAACAGTCACAAAGATTCATTTGGTAGCAAATAATAGTTTATCAACATTTTCATTATAAGTACATTTTACAATGGATTAACAATCTGGCCATCAAATTCTATCTGCCTCAAAACTTGCTAGACAGCTTCTTACTTCAAATGTGCTGTTCTGTTTGAAAGACCTAGGTACAAACTGGTGAACATAGTAAGCTTTTAGTGCTTATTATAGGCATACTTTGAAAGAAAATAATCAGTATTTTTGCTATACAACAGGCTGCAATAAAACTCTTAGTAAAACATCAGGAGCCACTAGGAGGGAAAAAATCAGTACCTTTTATTACACCAAATGAAAAAGCATGACTTACATTCTGAACTCAAAAAAAGCCCCCCAAAACAAACAAACAAACAAAAAAACCCAAACCCAAAACTCAAACTACATGACATAGTGCTGGTTTCCTAACCTAGACCTGGAGGGCCGGAAGACCAAATACGACCTACAAGGCCGTTGTTTTCTGGACTCTAGGAATACTGAGCAGCTGGCAGGCCAATCACATGTAGTACAAATGTGTTTGAGGGAAGAGGAGGAAGGCAGATTCATATAAGGTCTGGCAGGATTTACTAGAGATGGCACAACACTGATGAAAGGGGAATGCAGTGGTGTAACCACTGAATGCCCATCTGGGACTCCAAAAGACTTTCCTATCCAAAACCATCACAGCTATGGCAGGCATCATGCTATAATTTCTCTATAATTATTATAACTAAATGCTTGTTAGCATCTGGGAAGAAAGAAGAGTTCAGATGGGGCTCTTCTACCAGAGAACAAAATAATCTGTAGTTTCTGAAGACTCAACTCTCTCAATGTCATTATACCTTATAACTCTAGATTAAGGAGCCACTGAATAGCCCTTTGAGGCATCACTCTACCAAAATGGAAATGCCCATTGCCACATGCTACCTCTGAAATGCACAGAAAAGTCAATTTAATAGTAATAATAATAACCATCATCATCATCCACTAACTTTACAGTTTAAATGTAGATTGCAACTGGGATTCTTAAGAAAGCTTGAGCTCTTAGTTTTGTAGCACATCTGTGGCAAAAAATATTAACTTAAACATTTTGTATCAGCTTGATTGCAAGCAATTATCAAAGAACTGTAATTTTCATGAAAAATAAATTTCAAATTTTGTTCGTTTTTTAACAGTTTTTCTTTTGCAACACTTACTGTCAGGAATAATACTCTCTGCTAATAGTATTTGCAAGAATTCAGCTTCATGAAAAAGAAAAGCTCGAGGTAGAGCAAAAAACAGTATCAGAAGGAAAACCTGTACTATTCAATCTCCAAGAGGTTAAATCCATGCTATGTAATAAACAGCAACTCCTCTGCTAAGACAGCAGCTTTCAGTTTACATTATATTTTTCTATTTCCCCTTTGAAAACAATGGGGGGAGCTAAAGGTCATAGTCCTAGAATAGTATCTTCACTGAATCACTCCATCAAAGAGCAGAGCAGTCACAGAAGGGGCCACCTAAGTCACGCTGCACACGGACCTTTTTATGTTATAGTCCCAGCCCCCTCCCATAGGCCACAAATGCTCTTCACCCAGTCTGCACACTTGTTGGAAACACAGCAGGCAGCCACAGAGCACTTAGGACAGATGGGAAGCATTTGAGAGGAAGACCCGTTCTGTGCAGTTCACACATATGCACGCATGCAGGCACAGAAACAGAGGAGCTGTGCAGAGGACCCCAACCAAAACCTAATTTGGAGGACAGAGTGAACACTTGGCCTAGGGCTGCCCTGATGTGACTCTTCTCTGGGCAGCAGCAGAGCAGAAGCCACTCCAGCTGACATAACGCCCGAGCTGTCCTCCAGGAAAAGAGGAGAGCTAGTTTTCTTTTTTTTTTCAAAGAGGGATTGGTGTGCTTGGTTCCAGCTTTTAAAAAACACAAACACCAAGTTGTTCTAGTGGAGTTTACCCACTGGACAAGAAATACCTGTATTCCAGCTAAGGCATTTGGTATGACCACAATTCATTACAAAAATCTCACATTTACAGTTAGGTAAATAAGAAACAACAGTAAGTCAGTGCATTTGTATTTCCGTATATATGTGGGGCATTTCCATATAAAATATGCATCTCATAGCAATTCTGTGGTAAACAACTTCAGACAGGTACTGATAAACGTTACGAATTTGTTCAACTTTTCTTAGGCCTATGACAGTAGTTGCCTTTCACTGAATTTATTATGTCACACTCATATCTCTGATACAAACTTTTTAAATAAAATGCCAAAGCATATCTGATCATCAGAGATGTTCATGCACACACAACTGCTGAGTAAGCAAGGAAAGAGAAGATTGTGGTAGTTCTAAATGGCAGCAGTTACATCTATATTCCTAAAGGCTCCCTTACATACCACTTTAGACCCAACAATACATGTTAGATCTTATTGGGCCAAGTCTCCTTAACCCTTTTGAAAGAGTGAGATTGCATAGATAATCTTTGGCATCCGTGTGGCTGGCAATTTGGGAAGCACTTGTATTCCATGAATTAATTCCTCTTTTCCTGCAGGGCAAAGTGGTCCTTCTACCTTGGACAAAAAACTACTAGAATCAGACTGTTGCTACTGAAAGAGATTAATTTTACTGTAATTCACTGGTTCTGTCAACCTGAGGACCTCTCAAATACAGCAGATGCTCCCAGTATACAGCATTCACAAACTTATTTTTGATTCACATTGTCATCAAGTTCATAAAGGATGCGCATTGCGTTAACCTGTAACTGAAGCAATACAGTGCCTCTTTCAGGCAAAATTATCTTGAGAGTTGGTTCACTTGTTTTAACATTGTTCTTCCCATCAGATACTAATGTACACAAAAAGTCATCCAGAAGAAATGGAAGACATTAGATTCAGAGGGAAACATTTCACATCCTCATATTAACATGAGTTCCTGCGTCCTCCAATATCCATAAAAATAATTTAAAGTTCTGAAAAGTATAAAGGATTATACCCATTGCTGGGATAAATAGGAAAGGAGAAGAGGATTGTAACTTAAACTAAGCAAACAAAGACAAATAATTCCCATTTGACAAACTACATATTCACAAAAACTTGTTAGCAATGCTACCCTTGCAGTTTATAAATTGCATTCTCATACAACTGAGAAGCTAGGAAGGATATTAGTTACTTCTTCAGAACAAAAAGGAGAAAGATTACTTACAGCTAAATATAGCTAGAACTATATATAAAATTACCATTTGGCTAAATTAATGAGAATTGCTACCAAATGAATGTATCAACATAAAAAGGAAGCATGATAGAAAAGCTGATGCCATGAAAATAACTGCTGTTTAAGGTTACTCAGAAGTACTAGTCCAGTATAATTGCTGCATGATTCTAGTCCCAAAGTTGTCTTGATAATATTTGTAGATGCTGATGGATACACACTGAGGTAGAAGGTCAAATGAAAAAAAGAAAATTGGAAAGCCAAGGAACAATTACCTTTTCAGTGACAGGATGTAGCATCATTTAACTCCCAGGAACTAGAACATTCACCTAGACTCATTAAAATCAGACTAGAAGCATGCATGTTATTATGAATATGGTCTCAGACAAGCATGGAGGATTTCACTAGAGATGCCCGAGCTGTTACTATCAGCACTCATCTTTGCCAAAGTGGCAACCCTTTTGCACAGGAGGACGGAGAGAATATGACATACTCTTCTGCATTCTAGCCACATTTGCTTGCAGTACTGATAAAGATGGGTTTACATTAAGTAACTAGACTGCAAAGTGGTGCACAGATACATCCTGTTGTGGTATTCCTGCTGTTGGAAGTGGCAATTTCTGTAGGAAGAGATTGCTGGCAGCAACAGCTTGATACAGCCAAAATCATTGAACTGTGTTACAGCCCTTCACTATGTAATGCCAGTTGCAGAAAAACATGGTGTCTTAAAATAATTTTAAAGCTATGTTGTTTTCCCTCAGTTTCATGGAATTCTATTATTTTTTAAGACAGCAGTTGCAAAATATTTACCCCAGCAGCAGCTCTTGTGATTCGACCTGTCAAATGTTAAGACTACAAACCAGTGCCATGTTTTAACTGATGCATTATAAACTGCCACAAAAAGATGTGTTGTACAACAGTGAGAACCTGGACTTGATGTAGAAGAGAAATAATCAGCTTTTTTCTTTTTGTCTTCTAACCCTCTTTTACATAAACCCAAGCATTTCAATCTACAAAACTGCATTCAGAGGAAGGTCAGGCCCAGTATGGAACTCCTTCAGCAGTTTCATAATTTATAAGCCAAATGAAAGTACACTTACTATTGTGCTTCCACAATACAACAGAATGTCAGGCGTTACAAGAGCTACAAAAGCTATGTGTGTGTTGGTGCTCATGGCTCTAAGTATAAGAGCTCAGACCACAGATAATTCTCATTTCACCACTATGGTCCAATACAAGATTTACATGCCAGCATTAAACCATCTCCACTAACCTTTAGATCACACTGAAAAACAGCCAAAACCCACCTAAGGTGTTTAAAAAAAACCCTAACTTCCTCAATTATGTGAGCAAAAATGGAAGGTAGAACAGGAGTGTTTGGAGGAACACCTTTACCACCCACCAATACTGTATTTTTTCTTCATTAATAATGAAGTCTCACAAGACTGCTGCTTATAATCCTTAGAAACTTGTCTTTTTACATCACGTTCTTTCATTCTCCTTCAAACTGTGGTAAGAGCAATAGCACTGAAAAAAACCCTCAGTTTTAGAAACAGAATTTATTGCATATAAAGATTCACAAGTTCCAGACAACCCTTGGGCAAATAAACTTAACTATCGTATCAGATAACACGTGTTGACCCTGTGCACTAGAAAGCTTTCAAATTTGAGTTTAGAATTCAGGATGCAATTTTGGAGAAATACATTTTAGATGGTATCTTTAATGCCTCTGTTTTCTCAGCTCAAATCAGTTTCTGCAGGTAATTTCTTCTGAATGTCACAATAAATGGAATTTACAAACTAATGTACTTTTTTGCGCTTATGAACAAAAATGTTCCCACATCACAGCCATTAGCTTCTCTGTTTTGCTTTCATGGTGCTTTCCAAAATCCCGTGCGTCAATTAGGCCTGGGCAAGGAGGCACTTCCATTAACAGTTTCCTCTTGGAGAAATTCTCTAGATTTGGAA
Organism: Burhinus oedicnemus; assembly: GCA_008921705.1. Lineage (NCBI taxonomy): Eukaryota > Metazoa > Chordata > Aves > Charadriiformes > Burhinidae > Burhinus > Burhinus oedicnemus. The sequence continues at coordinate 1,445,306 of VFFE01006970.1, read as the reverse complement.
CAAGGCAAAGCCTTTCAGAAAGCAGAGGTATACGCTGTGAGTAGAAGACACAGCACTTCTAACAGGTATCTCTGGTAGCAGGTTAAAGAACTCAAGAAGTCTCCTCCACCTGAAGAAACACTCACTCTCACTTCCAAGAGATCATCTTTAACACTTACGACTAGAATAAACTTCCAAAAAAGGAGATATTACACAGAAGTTAGAGCAATCCTGAAAACAAAAACTGATGCAAGCCAAACAAGTACATCTGAAAGCTTGTCACTGATTTTCACTGCAAGCAAGAACAGCTTATGACCTGATGACAGCATTGCTCCAATAGGGAATTTGAGCTACTGTGTGCTGGTTGAATGCGAATGTTCAGCAGAGCTACCTATGGAGCGAAAGCACAAACAATAGTCAGCATTTAGACAGAAAAGCCCATCGCTGCATTGAAGATGCGGGAAGAAAGGGGAGAAAGCAGCAGGATGGAGCTCTGTGGAACCCAAGTAAACATAAACAGAGGCAATGAACCCTATTGTTTCATAGGCAATTATTCTTCTGACAGCCTCCTCCTCCCATCCACCCCCAGTTACCAACACTGGTACTGTCTGGAACAGAACAAATCGTGTGGACAAGGCAGCGACAAGACAGATTCTACTCAAGACGAGTAAATCCTCGGATGCTGGCACAGAATCTTTCTATGACATCCAGGAGACAGCGTGTAGGTTAACACCATACAACCAAGAGAACTAGAGAGGACAGAGATAACGCTATCACTGAATGCTTTCTACCTTGAACACTTCTTCCAAGGCTAAGCAGAAAGTACTTCTCCCTCATCTAAGAAAGAGATTCTTGGGCTCATCCATTTGAAATATCTTCTAATGACCTTCCCTGGTTTCCAAAGATCCAAGCTCTTGGAGCTAAGGAAATTGGAAGCCAAAACTAATCTTACATTTCAGAGAGTCTAGAGAGGCAAAGAACATTTCTTGCATTTAAGATTTTTGCCTTGTAGGGCTGCATTTACATCAGCTCCTTGGTCTTGGTTCTTGAGAGAGACACTGGCAGACTTGAACAGACAGGAACTGAAATTCTACTTCAAATAGCAACATCCTGCTTTTAAGTTCCCCAAATTAAAAAACATTGGAACTGCAGCATTTGGCTTTACCAGCTTCCACAACCTGTTTTTCTCCACACACCAAAGGCACCATTCTTCCATCAGAAAATATCAAAAAGGTAGCTGGCAAAACACAATGTGCAACACACACCTCAGCGTTTACCTTCCAGGATACCAATCCCGATTCTGAAAACACTCAGCAGACTAAAGCAATAGTCTCTAAAAGACAGCCAATCCCTCTCCTTCCCGACATGGTATTTATGTGAAACCAGCTGAAGGTTTCTCATTTCTCTAATTCTGAAGCAGAATTTGTAAAGGATCACCCACAATTTTGCTGTATTCCACACCAGATTGCTTTCACATTTCTGTAGATCTTTGAATCTTGATATAGGAAGTTTTGAGACTAACTGAAGTATATAGGAAAGTTTCCTAAAAAGAGAAGTAGTGTACTTGAAAGGCAGATGAAAGAGAAGAAAAGATGAATTTGAAGGAAACGTGTATGAAAAGAAGAGATAACAGAGCATCAAGTACCTGAACAGGAGAAAAAAAAAAAAAAAAGTGAAGAGCATCTTTCCTGAGAAACAAGTGAGAAACAGTGATGTAGATTTATTTAAAAACAAAAACAAAAACAAATCCAACCAACACCAAACCCAACCAACAAACAAAAAATCCCCAACCCAACCAAAAAACAAAACACAACTTACAAGGGAAAAAGCAGCATACATGCACTTCTATAAGTGATAGGAGGAGCAGCAACTGCTTTCTGACAGAATGAGGTGAAGGAACGAGAAACACACAGGAACAAACAAGACAGTTTTCTGCACAACTGTGAAGAAACTACCAAATATATTGTGGAGGAATACATATTAGTAGATCTCTCGTGACTCCTGAACCAGTGCAGATGACTTTGAATTGTCAGATCGTAGTTCATCATGAACTAGATGGCATCTTATCTCAATCCTCCGTGAACCACAGTCAGACAATTGAGATGCCAGCTAATCAAAAGCACTATTTATAGGTGCTTCACACACAAAAAATGTAGTCTTTAAAATAAGTAGCATGCTTAATGCAAATCAAAGTGAGCAACTCTGAAAGGCAGTATGAAGTGACAGACCAAATACCATTCAAGTTGAGCTCAGTGGTCAAAGTAAAACTGACAAGTGTATTTCAACTGTTTTTAAATGCAGCTAAACAAGAGTATTTGATAAATGAAATGATCAGCAGATACAAGGGACTTTAAATTTCAAAGAAAATAAGATCTTGCCCATTTTACAAGAGATTATTGGATGGAGGAGGAAACAGCAGCTGTCCAGACAGATGAATATTAAAACCAATTGTAACAGAAGTCAACAGCAACAGTAGCAGTAAGATTTCTCTCCCAGTTGAAAGACTGTTTCTTGCAACAGAAAGAGCTGATCTTACTTGTACAAATTAGTCGGCTGTTCAAGGGTACATTTCTTTTCATCAGACAGACCGCCCAGTTCAAGCCTCCAGCAGCACTCAGTCAAGCAAGGAAGAAGTCATAGAAAGCATTTCTTTCTGCTGTATTAAAACCTTCCATCAATAATAGCAGTTAACTAAATTGGATTAACTATACGCAGAAATCCCTCTACTAAATACATGCTACTTCTACAAAGTTGGAGCAGTTTTATACAGATAGCTAAACCTGGCTATGACCAACAAGACTCAGACTGCTACAAAAAGAAGAAAGCAACTGAGAAAATGGTCAAATGTATAAACTAACTAGCTAAAATCCACAAAGTTTCAGTTCTGTGCCACCTGACAAATTAACAATGTTGTTAAAGTTACTAACAAAATAGCTACAAAGAACACATTTCCCACATTAAGAATACAGCAATTAACAATGAAAACAAGATAAAAAATAATCCGGTATCAGACTGAGATTAATCACTGAACTAATTAAACGTTCAGCTCAATGCAGCAAACGGCTTAGAATCTTAAAATGAGATCAAAGTTAAACGTTACCTGTTTCATTAAACAAAAACACAACAAAAGCACAAAAGTGTATCAAAATCATTCAAATCTACTAGTTAGAGATGGTTTAAACCATTTGACTTCAATATCAAAATATTTAAGTCTGAACCAACTCTAGATTTCAAGATTGCATAGTGATTAATCTTATCTTTTCCACAAGTAATCTGAAAATGCAGGTATGAAAAAAGCAAAGTTTGTAAGCTACCAAGCCAGAGCTCTCAACAACTGTTGGCAGCTTGATGTTTAGTTGAACAAAAATTAAAATTTAAGACTGAAGCATGGTGCATGCTATTAAGGGGAAAAAGATCTTCCATATCATGAGGCCTCACAAATTTGAAGACATCTTTTGTACTCTTCTGGAACCGGAGTTTAAATTTCCATTATATCAACAAGTGAAGTTCCACACATTGCTTGCTACCAGGCCAGCCTTCGCATGGTGCAATTTTCTCTTCTCAGTTAGTAGGACCATACCCTGCCTGGAAGTACTGGTGCTCACTCTCAGATGTTCAGAAATACCCATTGTCACAAACTGCTTGATCATGCACTCAAGGTAAGGCTTCTCAAGCTTAACCTTGACTAGAGGGCCTTCCCCTCTTCATCCATTTCTCCTTCCCTCCCCCTTACCCAGTCATTTAAAAGCTGATGGGAACAAAGTTAGGTTCTTCTAGGGGTTAGTTTTTTTGGTAGGAGCTGTTTGAGGGGGGTTGGCTGGTTTGTGTGGTTTGTTTTTTTTAAATCTGATTGTTTAAGCAGACAAGTTGGATATTTGTACTCAACAAACACTGCAGTTCTGCAGTCTCGCTGAAATACAGTACCAAGACTATTTCATAGGCATTTAAGATGGTCTTGCCTAGAGTGAAAGGTCTTGATATGATATTTTTCCATAAAGCTGTTGATGACAATAAGGACACATTAATAAGAAATGGCCAATGAAAAAGAAAAATAACTAGGTAATCAATCTTCATCCATAAAACATTCAAATATTCTTCATAAATAAGCATTACCACTCTTCCAAAGCAAGTCATTAATCCTTACATTTGGAAACATATGAACAAAGCTAAACCACTTTTTTATAAACCTTCTGAATTTGACAGCAAAAAGTTTTTTAAACTTTGTCATAATGAAATGTCAAAGTAAAGGCATCTTTTTTGGGGCATGCTTTGGAATTTCTGGTGTGCCCTTTTACTGTGGGAAATAGAAGAGCATTAACAGCTCAATAAGAGCTTGGTGAGACGTCACAGAAAGAACAGTAGGAATGAGCAAAAACTGAAAAATTAAGTCGGGGTCTTGCTGCTTGCCAGTTTTATATCTGCCACAAGAATAGCAAGTTTTCAATGCCGCACAAGCCTATCAGAGGAAAAAAAAAAAAATCCACTCTGCCAAGTAACCAGAGTATTAAAAATGTTTCTTGCCAGTGGTGAGGATGAATCAGCAACCACAGACAGAGGAAATATTTGATTTAAACTGAGATGAGAGTTCTCAAAAAATGGTTTTACATTTGGCTCAAAAATGAAAAGTTCTGTATATGTACATTTATACTCTAATACTTCTGCTACACTTAACTAAAACCCTTATAAAACCAGCTATGTGGAAAGACAGCGCTACATACAAAGAGTCAGGCTGACACTGGTAGTTGATATAGCATGGAATAGCACCAGCAGTTGCACTGACCTCCAAGAACTTCTTCCCACAAAACCAAACCAAACAGGAAAACATGCTGAAGTGGTTTGTTGTGTGTGTTTGTTTTGAGACCTCATTATCAATAAAAAGTACCAATGTACTTTGTAAATTAACAAGCAAGTTCCTGGAAACTGCAAGTGGAGGACACAACGTCATGGGAATTTCTATTTTGCTGGAGGGGGGGGTAGGTGTTGGGGTTTGGTTGTTTTTTTTTTAAAAGGCAGGTCACATAAATTCACTTATTACAAATTACTTGTGGGACACAAAACACTTTATTTTTAAATATGAGCAGTGTGACCATTGAAAGCTAATTAAATATTGATAGATCATTGAATGGTTTGGGTTGGAAGGGACCTTTAAAGATTATCGAGTCTAACCTGTTACAGTTTTAAGAACCCAGAACAATTTATTGTCGTTTAGACAATTATTCTATCACCTGATGACCTCTCCCCAGCCAGGAAGGGGAACCGGGGAAAAAAACAAGGAAACCCAGGGGTTGAAATATAAACAGATTTAATAGAATAAGACTAGATAATTAACATTAATAATACTAAAGAACCAATACTGATTCCAATACCAATCTCAGTAGGAAGCTGTGCACTCCCAGCAGTGGACAGTAAATGTTGGATACTGTGAGCACTACAGCTTCGGGAGGAAGGGAAGGCCTCAGGGGTCCTTCCAGGGCAAGAAGTTCTCTGGATCGCAACCATCATAGAGGAGAGAAATTCCTCAGCAAACTTTCTAATTTATACTGAATGTGACATTCATGGTATGAAATAATCCTGTTGGCCAGCTTGGGTCAAGTGCCCAGGTCTTGCTCCTCCTCATCTCCATGCCTGGCTAGCTCAAAAAGACTGAGACCTTGAAACGCACATAACCATAGCTGTCTATAAAGTAAATATTTTCACAAATTCAGACACTAGAGTCTTCTAAAAATGCAGTTTTCCCAAGCATTAGAAGAGAGAGACCTTACTGAAAAGTAAAATTACTGAAAGAGAAATTAATCCTGTGTCGCTCAAACCAGGATACAGTCCCTCTGCCATAGGATCAAGTCGGGCTTTGACTTGCAACACATGCAACAAATCAATATTGACATTTTTGAAAAAGCAGTAGTTCCCTAGGGAGTTATGCACCAATGCTGATTTTGGTCTTCAAATAAATGAATAGACTTACACTGGGTTTGGTATGAGCTGGTTTCAATCATCAGAAGTGATTTAGCTGCACAATAGAAAAGAATGAGAAGGAGATAAAAAAAAGGAACCTTTCGCATTGTACAATACTTCTAATGAAACTCAAAGGCAGAGTTCAAAAGGCACCTCTTTACACCAACACTATCGATTAATTAGAAGTTAGGGATATTTTCCTCATATAACTGCCCAGCTTTCTATACTGCATTATTCTTGTTGATAAAGAGAATTGTTTCAGCACAGACATAAAATTTCTGATCCACAACTCTAGACAACTCTTCATCCTAAACCAGAAGCACAAATTCTCAGTGACACCCCCATTGGAATACAAACTGCTATAAGAATGAGAACAAAGGTATCCTTTCCCCCTCTGGGGATCCATCCGCCTCACCGTCCAGGATGCTCCTTTCTCTAAGGCAAAGTTATATTAAGAAAAAAAGCATAGCTGAGACATCACAACAGTCATCTTGCCATACAGCTTTTAAGTGGACATTAACACTGCATTCTCAAGAGCTGGTTTCTACTGATGCTTCTCAATTACCAATAATAAAAAGGGGGGAAAAGTCAACTCCATTTGCTAACACAATCCATGACTACTGAACTGCAGTATTGCATGTTCTGTCACACATAGGGACTTAAAGCTTTTATTGTGTTTCCTCTCTGTGTGAAGCAGACTGTGAGCAATTACTTTTACATTAGCTGAATTACTGAATCTTGATATTCACCTCTTCTCTCATTTCTCTCCACCTAATATATTTTTTCATTATTCCTCAGTGTATAGAGCCCAGATATGCCCTACAGCTACTTCCTGCTTTTGCATCCAGGGAAAACATCCACTCCCTGGTCCAGGATTTTGTATTCTGTGCTTTTTAAAAAAAACACAGATAGGAACCATATAAAATCCATGAACATTTTGACGAGCTTCCTCTGTAACAGCAGTATCAGAGCAAAACAACAGATACCATCTCCGTTGCCTGTTTTCTCTCCTTTGATCCCATCAGGGCTAACCTGCTTTCAGCACGTCAGTGACCTCTAACATTTCAGACCTGAAATTTCAGCTGCTCATTTCACATTACCAAGCTCTCCTTTTTCTCTTCCTAACACATGCATCCTTTCCCCTTCAAGTGGGGAAGGAGTCAACGTATTATCTACAAGGTCGATGCTGATCTGCTGTATGAATTCTGATACACTGCTGGTAGAATGATTACCAACAGTATTCTCAAAAAAATGCTCTAACATCCAGTGAATAGCAATTACAAAAGAAGTAATCTGAATAACATTACAGATAAATTGTATATATTGGGTTAGTAGCAGTTTAAACAGAAATATGTATGCACTCAGCATTAATATAAAAATAAAACTGCTTCTCAGTACAAGTGTTTTAATTATTACATATAATTCCTTAAACCAGGGAGAAAAAAAAAACTTTTCTAGCAACTCCACCATAATTTTCTACATATGAACCTTTGATTAGCACAAAAAGGAGCAAGAATTCTGCTGTTTTAAGAAACCAATCTATTTTAAGTATTCTCTTCTTTATCACACTTTTTGATCTAAAAGCAACAGTCAGTACACACAAACAACTGTAATGGAGACAGGAGAAAAGAAGAGCTACTTGAAAGGGGCAAGCGGAAGAGATACCAACATACAAAAAAGACTGCGCAATCAGAAATTATTTCCATGATCTTTTACATATACACACATATTTATATATTTCTTGACTTCAGACCCCTACCTCGATCCATTCAGAAGGCAGAAATGTCATTATCTCTTGATTTCTGGGACAAAAAGCTTTGTGACAGGTATTTTTGTATGAAATTTTATATAGGTTACTGAAAATATTTTATCACAGTTTATGAAAACTCCACTGGAACTCAGACTATGAAGACATTCACAGGATGTATAAATACTGTCACCAAACAACTAGAAATCTGATCTTGAACAGCTCCAATGGAACTGCCTTGCTGTGAGAAACAAACCTGCCAATGACAACAAAAGAATTAAAATGAGTAACACCCCATATGAGGAGGAGAATAAAGACCTTTTACAGGTTGGAGAGGATTTTTACGCAGCATTTCCTATACAAAGCCATTTTACAGGTGCTTAAAATCTTATTAAAAAAAAAATCAGTGAAAAAAAATCACACTAATCTTCTTATGATTTTTCCTTACTCAGCTGAAACCGTTCAACTGTTCTCAAGGATGACGAGAGGATGCTATGCCCATTTAAAAAGGTCTTACAGCTATTTTGCTGAAAGACTCCAAGAACTACACCATTTTGGAGAGAGAACTTAAAATTTGTCAAAGAGTAGTCAAGAACCACAAACATACCTACCACCTTTCCATGTGTTACTTATACAACTTCTGCTAAGCTCAGGCCTCAAAACTGCTTTGTTTTACATCGCAGTGTAGAGTCAGGAGTTTACCAGCCAAACTCCCCAGGCCTCCCCTTGCAGTGAGGACTCTCCAAGTCACACCACAAGGCCAAGCAGAAGCTTGCTGGAGGTCAGTGTGGCCCCACACGCAGGAAACGTGCTCAGAGTGCTCCCTCTGTTGATGCCTCGATAAGAGAGAGGGAGAAAAAGGAAGCGGCATGTCTGAAACGCGTGAAGAGAAGTAGAGGCGAAAAAAAGATCAGAAGATAAGGGTTTACGAGAGAAGCAGGGCAGAAGTTGAAGGCAGGGGATACAGGAGAATTTGGAAAGGGAAAAAAAGAGAATTAAGAAAGGGAAAAAACAGGAAAAGGGATTACAGCTGGTCCAGAACAATCAGACTCGACATAGATTTTTTTTTTTTTTTTTATTACATTACTTCTTGGTGTAACATTCCTTTTGGTGTGTACAAACTAGCTGCAGTATTTCACAGCAAAGTATCTTTCTCAATCACTAATGTAAAACCATGCAGAAAACTGTTGTCTGCCAGTATTAGTAATCTAACTGGTTCAAAGGGCACCACCAGACTGTCTCTGGATCCAGACTCCTGACTATGGCAACCTGCAGAGGTGATCACTGTGATTTCACATAAACAAAAGCAACGTATCCTCCCTTCACCTTTCCCAACAGAAAAGGTTTAACAATACCTTAAAAAAATATTAAGATGAAAAAATATTGATCATGAAGGCTTCAACGGCTTAGCTTCACAGCCGTATTATTATATAGACCCATACTTCATTTAATGCACTGAACTATCTGTGCTCTGAAGATGAGCAAAGACTGCATAGCAGAAAAAAGGCTCTTCCTTCATCTACTGCAGAAGTTGGAAGGTGTGTCTTGACTGACACAAGGAGCTGCACAACATCAGTTGTTTCGTGATGATGGCAGTTAAACACTGCTCTCTAGAATCAGACTTGTACTCTTGCAGAGACTTCAGAACGCAGTACATTTCAAACCAGTGTTTCTCCAAGTAGCTACCATACCTTCTTCTTACTTTGTTTTCTGGACCTCCAACTTCAGCAGGACTATCTGATGTCTGGGCATGCAAAGCTCTTGCAAATGACACTGAGGAGTTGTCTAACCATATGGAATTCTAAGTAGTCTTAAAAAAACCAAACCAAAACACAAAAGCAACAACAGCAAAGAAGTAACCCCCCCACACACACAAGTCCCCATAAAACATCACCTCTTCACTTCTCAAACATTTAAGGAGGGGGACCAAGCTTGTTCCACTATATTCACAATTATCTTTAAGGTCTTTGCCTTACTCCCTTTTTACGTTTAGAGCACTACCATCATTACTTCACTCAACTCTCCTGACAAGACCACTCCAAGTGTAAATTAATTCACTTTAGGGTACTCAACCTATAATGTCATGGAAGAGTGCATAAAACATCAATAAAGCTGTATTTCTTATAAGGTTTTGGGGTACATGCTGTAAAAAAGCTTGAGGCCATACACTAAACTTTAATATACACATATATATACGTGCACAGGGTTGGACTAATAACAATATGCAGTGCTATACAGAAAATATAAATGGTTAAAATGGAAGACATACAAATAATTTAAAAATAAAACTTTAGGAATCTTAACAGTGTAGTACTCATAAAGAATTCATTTATTCTTTTCTGCATCTAAAATATCTTTCAAAAATGCTAACAATGTTAACAATGTCCTTAATAAAACTCTGTTTTCATTTGGTATCTCCTAGCAAGATTTTGCTTTCATACTACTCATATCTTCACTTCCTTGCACAATTTTTCTATTTGTTTTTAAACTACAAGAATCACTTACCATTTAAAGATATGAACAACAAGGAAGCCATATCTACCTTCCCTCCACTCCCATTTTGCAAAGAAGAGTCTGACTGAATCATAGGGATTTGGGAAAGTCATTATCCAAATGAGCCCTAAAGAAGCCAGATGTGTACGATCCTGGCCAGCCCAGGGGAGGGAAGGCAGGTAAAAGGAAAAAAGATGGCCTTCACTGCTAAGTTACAGTATTCAAAACCTTTCTAGAGCTCTACCAATGCAAGTTACTTCACTGGTCCTTTATTGCTTTCCTTAATCTTTTGTACCATTAAGCTAAAAAAAGGCTAATATTTGGACTACGGATTAAGCAGAAATCAGAAAAGTCTTATTGTATCACAATACAAGGTTTATAAGAAATAAATATGCTGAGAGGATAACAAAAATAATATTTTAAAAATTATTTCCTGAGCCATGCCCTACTGAAAACAGATTTTGCTCCATTCAGCAGTTATAAACCCTATACCTCATTACAGCACTACGTTTAAAATCTTATCTATTGCTGCAGAAGACAGAACTTGAGCGCTGTGTTAGCTAGCAGGCAAACCAACCCTAACAGAGTGTTCTACAATGCACCCAATTAAATGTGGCGGTCTGGGCTGCTGGCCTACTGTCAGCAGCATCAGAGTTCGCCCAGATCGATACAGCTGAATGAGCTGCAATAGGGGTGAACGCATTTCAGCCTGAACTGGAGGACTAACTGAAAGTCAATAGTGAAAAGCTAGTGCTTAATCTTGTAACACACAGGTACCGTATCTGTGCATCACTCTGATAGTATCCCGCAAACTAATCTCTCAAAGAACAAAGGGACGTTTTTTTTTCCTACTATATTCCCAACGTCACTGTATTACAACAGGTAAAATTGTGTAAAATGTCTGCCCACATAAGGCATTGTACTTAGTCGTTTTGGTGATGCTGCTCTCAGGTTCCCCCACAGTCCAACAGCATTTCCGCTACCGTGAGCGAAGCGGGCAACCGGGGGCCTGAGGACATCTAAACGCCGGTATTTCGGAGCACAGTTCGCCGGTCGGTGGGCATACTCAGATCTGCCTACCAGCAGCAGGCGGTTTCTTTTGTTCCCTCCAATCCCTCATTTTCCGCCGGGCACCGTGCTGGGCAGAGGGAGCCGCGGGCCAGGGCCGCTCCAGCGACGCCCCGGGGCGCATCGCTCAGCCAGCCCGCGCCTGGCACCGCCGCTGCCGCCGCCTCGCCCCGCATAATGGGACAATTCATCCCCCATCCTCCCGCTGCCCACGCCTCCCTCGCCGCACAGGTAGCGGGCGATGCCCACCCCGGGCCGGGCAAGCAGGCGCTGCCTCTTCCCGAAGTCCGCGGGAGCCACCTCACGGGCAGCGGCTGCCGAGCGCAACCGCCCCCCGCGCAACGCTTCCAACGACCCCCGCGCAACGGCCCCAACGGCCGCCCCCTTGCGGCGGGGTGGGGCGGCACGGCACGGCACGTCCCGTCCCCACAGGCCGCCCCGCGCCCTCAGCCCTTCGGCCGAAGGAGCGCAACCTGCGCGCCCGGGGCGGAGGTGTCCCCCCCGCTCTCCGCCCGGCCCGGCGCCACCACACCCCCGGCTGCCCGGGGGTGGCTGCGCCCGGCGGGAAGGCGGCGAGGCCGGCCAGCCGGTGCACGGGAGGGCTTGCGACCTTGTCAGCCCCGCTGGGGATCGCCCACCGCGGCAGCCCCGAGGGGCGCCCTGCCCTCGCCCCGCCGCCGCAAACCCCGATCTCTCCGCCTGTCACATGAAAACAATTATTGACTCGGCCGGGGGAGGGGAGGAGAAGTTAAAAGCCGTAAGGCGGAGGAGCGGAGGCTGGTGGCGGCCAGCTCCCTCCCCGCCGCCCCCGGCCCTCCGTCGCAGCGGCAGGCACCCCACCCGCCGGGCGGGAGCCCCAGCCGGTCCCCCCCAGCACCGCCAACTCGGAGCCGGCGGCTTGAACTCACCCATTTATGTCGAGCTGGGCTTCGCCTGGCGGCGGAAACAGGCTGAAAGTTTGAGGCGGCTGGCCACGGCGAAGGGGGCGAGAGACAGTCCGAGCCGCCGCCACGGGAAGGAGAAGAGGCTGCTGACAGAGCCGCTCCCTCCTCCGGCGGCCGCCGCTCTCAGCACCCGCTGCAGCCGGGCTGCATCCTGCGTCCTGCTAGCAGCACCTCGGCTTCCCTCAGCATATGTATTCGTATGTATGAAAAAAAAAAAAAAAAA
>VFFE01006970.1:1401795-1432880 GCA_008921705.1 Burhinus oedicnemus | reverse complement strand
ATACTTATAAAAAAAAAAAAAAAAAAAAAAAAAAAAAAAAAGGAATCAGGCGAGAGAAGGGGCTCAGCCTTCAGCTCCTGCCAGCCACCTGGGTCCCCGCTGCCGCCGGGCAGAGCAGCCCGGGAGAAAGCGCGGCCGAGTCCGGGCGCTCGGAGGCGCCTGCTGCCGAGCCGCTGGGGTGGGCGTCTTCCCCCGCCGGCCGGTGCGTGGAGCGGGGCGAGGGTGAGCCGAGCAGCTGGGTCTCCCCGCCGCGGGCGGCTGCGGCTGCTGCTGCCGGAGCGAGCGGCGCGGCGCGGCTCGGCGCTGCGGGAAGTGTCGCGAGACTGCGCCAGAGCCGCTGCGCCGCCTCGGGCCGCCGGGGAGCGGCGGCGGCGGCGGGGGAAGGAGGGCGGGGAGGAAGGAAGCGGAGCGGAGCGGCGGTGCCCTGCGGGGTTAGGGTCGGAGGAGAGGGGTGCCGAGGTGCCCCGGGCCCGCCTCGCTCCTTCCCTTTCAGGCCAGGAAGTGTCGGCCGGGCACGGGGAGGCACCGGGAGCGCGGGCAGGGGAGGGGAAGGGGTCTCCTTATTTCGGTGCTGGGGGAGGAGGGAGGGCGCTTTGGGCTCCGGACAGCGCCTCTGGGAGCGGGCGGCCGCTCCCCCGCGGCGGGACAGGCGGGCACCTCAGGTTCCTGCCAGCCACCTTCCACACCCGCGCACGCCCCCGGGAGCAGTTACCTGGTCAGGCCGATCCCGGTCCTGCCCCCGGGGCTCTGCCTTCGGGGAGACTGGGAAATGCAGCGGCAGCTCCGCGGGTGCCCCTCGTGGCACCGCGTCTCTCCCGGGCCCTGGCCGTGAGAGAAAGGGAGTGGACGGGGGTGGCAGCCTGGGCCACACCGGCGGGAGCTGCCCCACTACCCCCCAGCCCTTTATAAGCTTGGCTCTGGAGGGCGGAAGGGAAGGAAGAAGAGGTAGGAAAAACAAAAAGATCAGATGAAGAAGGGCTTTTTTTGGTGGTGGTGTTTCGGAAAAAACAGCCGAGTTCTTTTCAGGTATTGCAGGAAGATGCGACACGCACGCTCCAATAACACTGAGCGAGAGAGCGAGCAGTGCGCATAGACCAGTAACGTTTCTGGACAGAAAGGCACCTAACGGGGCCTTTCTCCACAGGCATGTCTTCACACAGGTAAAGACCGTTGGAAAAAAAAAAAAATCCACTATTAGCCAAAGGAAGAGCAGATCAAAGACTGTATAATCTGGTATAAGAGATAAAGTATAGGTAACATCTTTTACACGTTAATGAAAGGTTCAGCAAAAAGGTAGTTAATTTGGGTACAAAGACAGAAAACTGCCAGTAACATAATGGATAAGATTTTTGTACTCCTCCTGCCCCTGCTCCTACCCAAGTACAACACAGCTTATTTTGAAAAAAGTTTTTTTGAGGTTAGAAAGTCTTTGCAGGTGGCATCTGCCTTCTTGGCTATGAAAAAAAAAAAAAATCCGTATTTTTGAAATTGTGGCAGGGGTGAACTGTTTAAGAGAAAATTTAGAGTTTAATCAATGAGAGGCTTAAGTATTTGGACAGAATTCTTAATTTTTGACTTATTAATTTGTTTTTGGGGTTTTTTTTGTTTGTTTGTTTGTTTTTTTAAGAAAAAAGCAAGTTTTCATAGCTGTGGTTAAAGTTAAGTTACTTATTTACATGCTATAGCAGCAATGGAACATCGGGACTAAAGCAGTTTTTTTGTAATGTTAATCTTTTGCAAAAAAAAAAGTTATTGTGATAAAACAAAACCCTCATCGACATAACTCAATTTAAAAAAAAAAAATTTAAACATAACTAAAAAAGGAAAGTAAGTTCAACTGTGAAAAGGAATACAATGGCAATAGGCTGGATGTAGGTGTTGACAGCCTCCAGTTCAATGTTTCACTGAAAAGTTCAAAGACTTGAACCACTAGTATCGTTTTCAGGAACACTGGGACGCTAAGTCACAAACCACTGACAGAGTTCCAAGACTGGAGGCAGCGGGGGAAAATGGAAAAAATGCAGTTTATCTTTATACGTACACAGTATATATGTAGCTAGTCACATGCTACCAGAAAGCAAACATTCACTCAGTCATACACACCTTAATAAATCAATGCTGGTTTCTGTTATCCACAATTCCTCATTGCATAAGGGCATTTGACCTCTATTACTTGAAAAGTTTACAGGATTAATTCTGGGAAATTACCAGAATGAGAAGTAGCAGCTTTTACTTAACTGTTATGACAACTAGCTGAAACTGTCAAGTCAATCAGAACAAAGTAACACGTCAAACTAAGTAGAATTGATGCAACCAGATTTTAGGAGGAACATATTTCTGTTGTTAGCATGGTAATTTTTGATGAAGTTTGGATTTCCAGTGCTCCAGCTGTGTAGTTTAAGGTAGAGTAAATGGTGTAAGTGAATAATTTAGCTTGGTACATACCAATAGCACTGTTTCTATAAGAACTCTTCAAGGCTGGTAGTAAAAGTGATAAGGAACAACAGAAAGTAGTCCTGTCACAACATCAGTGCTACAGTGCATAGGAGAAAGCCAATTTGATGGTGCTTTCAGATTCCCAGTTTCAACTACCACTAAAAATTGCTGTATAGGAATTTCTTGGCTTTCCCTAGTAAAGCAGTAACACAGTATAGCGGGTTGTCATTTCCAGAAATTGGAAGAGACACACTGTAAACTGGGGGGAGCACTGTCGCAGTACCTCCAAGACTTAGCTTCCCATTGTTCCTAAGCCAAAGAATTTCTGTAGGACTGATCCTGTGTGCCTGTAAGGCCTGCCTCAATATGGGCACCCCTCAGTTGGGGCTTCACAGTAACATTACAATGCATGTGGATTATTCGGATACCTTGCCTTTATGGGGAAAAAAAGCTGAATGAATACACATCATGATGGCATTTAGAAAAGAAACTTCTCTTCACCTGTTAAAGAACTGCTTAGAGAGGCCAAAGAGATGTTTTTAAAGTGATATTGATGAAAGTTAGCAACTTTTATCTAAACTGACATGCACTTCAGAACACGATCAGCCACATGCACTTCTGAAGACCATACCCTAATAGTTGAGAAGCATAATTATTATTATTATATCCCCCCCAAGTACTACCTAAACATTTTTCCTGATGGGGAAAAAAGTGACAATGCCTCTCTCCTGTAGCTACTCTACATCACAGTAGATTTACCACATATCAAGGAGTTTTGCTTTACTACCCAGTTCAAGGATAACCACCAGATTCGGAGAATTATTTTTAAAAAGTCCAAATTATTTACATACAGTGAAGATCAAGACAAATTTGGATTATGGAAAGTTTAAGTAAATAATGGGGAAAGTTAATTCTTCTCCTTTAATTAAACACTGCAAGTATATTCTTCTAGCTTCACCTCATTCTCCCTCCACTCTATTAGGAGATCTTACACTGATGATACTGTATTAAAGGAACCCTTAAAAATTCACACTATTTTATTGAATGTAAACTTTGGTAAAGTTAGCCAAGCAAATGTGCACCTTCCCCCATGCTGCCCCTTTACAGGACAAGAATCAGAATTTGGCAGAGATCCTAAGGATTCTGGATGCCACGGAAGAGATGCGCATACCTGCTTTTCAGTTTTCTTTAAACAACATCTATTTTGTCCTAGTAATGAGGGGAGATTAATATTTTATGTATTTGGAAAGGCAGTTTTCTTTTAGCCAAAAAAGTGTGCCTAGAATGTGGAGCAATACTTTAATCTCAAAAAGAAGTAATAAATGAAGTTATAGAAGAAAGTTATACAAAAAAATTTCAGTGGCTACATAGGTCAAGTAAAATACTCTGAAAATGACACCAAATATTAATAACTACTGAATAAAATCACTGAATTATTTATAAGTAAAAATTTTGTTAAAACATTTATTGTCTGTAGAAACAAAATTTACATCGGTTTTATATAAACTATGTTAAACATCCATATAAACATACCTACATCTTATATACTTATGAATGAGGCTTTTAGATACGGGATAACATTGCCAAAAGCACCGTTGTGGACTCCAAAGACTACAGACTTAAAATCTGTTTGCACTTGACTCCAATTTCAGTAGTTTAAAAATGTCATTTTTTTTATCCACACTTAGAAATATCTACAATTAAAGGTTTCTAATATTGTGTTTGCATGTGTACATACATGTGCACATACACACATTAGATGGTCCTTGTGAAACCACAGTATAAATAAGGTCAACATTAATACGTTCCTTAGAAGTGGACACTAGTCCACATCCTCATTCAACCGGGAAAAAAATTCCTGCTATTCTTAAAACAAAACAATGAGGCTTTTTTTATTCCATGAAGAGCGTACCAAAGAACAACTGTTTCCACCCTGTCTCTTCGCTCAACAATAAAGACATAAGAGAAGCCGGTCACAAAATAAAAGCCATCTACTGCATTATTTACAGAAAATGAAATATTAAAAAGATAACATGAGATTTAGACTGCTTAGACAAAATTCGGAGCTATGAACAGTGAACAGAAGAAAACTATTAAAGTAACAGGCAGCATAGAGCTATTAAACCACATGGCTAAATACCTACTCAAAAAACCCTCCAACGACAAAAGCCATCAGGCACAGAAGGAAGGGGCAGGTGTTACGACAATAGTTTTCTCTGATCTTAACACTGAAAATTTATGCTCACCAAGCCTGAAACAGAACACACTTAGATGTTCATCACTGTCCTTAAGGTCTATTAAGAAGTCAAGTGTCACAAGTAGGCTTTCAAAGATCTTGAAATGGCTTTTATTATTTTTTTTCCTTCGTAAGGAGGCTGAAGAACCTCCTATCTTCAAATCCTGCAGCAGTGGAGTGAAGTCTGTCAAGGGCCAGAGTTATGTGCAGAAACTTTTTTTTTTTCTGATTCATTAGGATGCAAGTCTGAAGTCTTTCTTCTAGAGAGCTCTCCCATAGAGAACTTTGTAAATGGCTGTTCAGATGCTTGAAGAAAGGCAAGAGGCATATTTCTACACAGCATGGGTAAAGATCCCTTCAGAAAGCAAGGAAGTTAAAGATCTCCCTCTATATGCAGTCTTCTAAGGTAAATACTGAGAAATTGTCTCTCTTTGCTATAATCTTTAATCATCTTCTCCAAGCAACTCTCACTATCCATTTCCAAGACACGGCAGAAACTTACTTTCCCATGCATAATAAGCAAGTTGAGAACCCTGCCTTTTTTAATGCCACAAAAGTGTAATTTTGTTTTTTGTCTTCTTTTTAAAGCAGCTAAGTTCATACAAAGAAAATTCAGCGTTTCACCCTGAGGCCCTGGGAGAGAAGCAGCAGGTAAACCCTTATCACAACTGGCAATCAGCTGAATTTACTCCCATCCTCTGCTACGTTACCTGAGTTGAGAGTTATGTCCAGGTCTCAAGACCATCTAAATCCATCAGGTAAGGTGATTTTAAACATGTAAGTAATTATTAGAGTTAAGGCAGGCTTGTAGAAGCTCTGCAATATGTTGCTTCTTACTAGCCCCAGAATTTTGTTAACCTTGTGAACTCAATCATCACAAAGTTCAAAATGAGGATTCTAATCAATCTATGTAGAGATTAAATGCATCAGCAGTATAAATGCTAACATCACAACGACTTATTATTTCAGACGCTTATAAGGAAGACTCCGGTCGTATTAAACCCATTGCATTTTGGACAGCAATTAAAAAAACAATTTCACATGTGAACAACTGAGAATATGACATGAGCATTTAACAGTCATTTCAAGTCAACCAAAAGAAAGGCAATCCACATTTATATTTTCAAAGTATAGAACAGAAAGCTAGAAAGCTCTTAGACAATCACATTTTTAACTTGCCCTTCCAATGCAAATGCAGTGACAGACTTCACTAATACAAGAGACACTGTTTTCATTCTGAGGCTTACACATGTATTTAAAGTAAGTGGTTATTTTAACAACTGTTATGAGTCCATGCTCCTATCGGAAACAATGCAATAATCAGGATATTACTTAAGTCTTTGTACAGGTGTTTTCTACAATGCAGTCACAACACAGAAAGGCACCAAGTTATTCAAGTAAATTGACCTTTCTTCTACTTAATACTTTTTTTTGTGCCTTCACAACCCAGTCAGTAACTTCAATACATTGTTCTCAACCAAACATTATATTCCGGTACAACAAAACTTTTCTGTCCTAGAAGAATAAATAAACTGATTTGTGTATAAGTATATAGACACAAGTCTCCCTAACTCACAAAGATAAATGTATACAGCAATGTCTCACACCAGATAACACCACAGAGTAGATGCCCCTAGCACCTAAGCCAGTCACAGAATTCAATTTCTGTATGAATCTTATAAAATATAGGAAGTTTTATAATGACAGAATCCTAAATTAGTGAAGTAAAGTTATCAGTAAAGAATGCGATTTGAGCAAATGGTATCACCTTAAATAAAAGCTAAAGCAACTGAAACAGTGGCTACATTTCATCATATGACGCTTATCTTGAGAACAAGGGTGGGCAAAGGCAGGGAGGGGGGTGGGGGGAAAATCATAGTCACTAAACATGTCAAAAAAACCCTGTTTGTATTATGTTGCTCACAGTTGTAGAAACGAAAAACAAAACTAAACTGTTAAAGTACAAAATAAATTTGAGATACCTAGTCATGCACAGGTAAAATAAGAAAGCACAAAACCAGAGGAGCCAGTCACACTTTTAAACCTGGTTAAAGCAGCATTAACTGACTGAAGTCTGGCTACTTCAGCATTACTTCCAAACAGCATTAGCAAGACTGCCATGTCAGAAGTTTCTTCATGTATCCACTTTTCCCATTCACTCAACAACGAGTTCTCTTCAGGCTTTAAGAACACTGCAGGAAGCTTACAGAAACAGTAGTATCCTGTTGAATAAGACAATATAGCTTCAGTAGTTTGTCCTGTATAATATATGGTTTCACCTCTTACGTGTTTTACAGTGCTTCAGCACATTCAGTAGCAGTGTGAGTAGCTTGTCCGCTTGAGGATAAACCTACCCTCATCTGCAGCAGCGTGCTGCTCAACTGCAGCTACTCCACATTCGCTTTGGGTTGACTCACTTAACCTGTTGTTTTAATTCCTTATTTTCATCTCCCTGTAGATCTACACAGGATGATTTCGGCAGATTCATCACCGACAGCACAAGTATATAAATATTTTCTTATGTGCAGAAAGTTGCCTGCCTCTATTTGACCAGGGAATTTCTTTTCTTTAGCTTCCCATTTTGTGTAAGCATGTCAAAGGTACTGAAAACTAGTTGAATCTTGGATTTTAGAAACAAGCCATCTGGTGTCATTGTTGAATGACCATCAATGAACGTGGCACACTTCCTGCCTGCTTATTCCCTATGAACGCTAAGCAGTACACTCCACGAATTGAAGATTTTAAGTAACGCTATTTTAGCTGTTCTGAGCCATACCTACACTTTCAAATAGCCTCTCTACTGAAGGCATTAACAAAAAAACATTACAAAAAATCATGCAGAAATCACATCCTGACTTTCCACCCAAAAAACCAGATTTCCTTTACTCCAAACATACTTCCACGCAGTATTAGAATTCTTATTTACTATCCACAACAGAGACTAGCCTGCATTCTGTATGGCTAATACTGCCTTGGAAATGACAGAAGTACATTAGCCTGCGTATACTGTGGATATGGTGAACAACTTTTCTCTTTAAATAAGATGATCTCTGAAAACTACTTGCTATGCATCTTTAATTTACCAGCAACAAAAAGTCCGAACAAATCTGTAATACATACACACAACCCTATGCGATATTAAGGCAAAGGCTATAAACAGGAAATAAGCACAATACTGTTTATAGCTGCTTATAGAACATGTCTGGCTATTTGAGTTTTGCACACAACATAACAATATTGCAGCACAGTAAACTTCAGAAAATTACTGGGATTTTGAACAAAATTACAAGCTATCTGCATTAAAGCAGTTTCAATTATGAACAGCTTTGTTAGAAGACATGCTTATAAAAACTTACGTTTTTTGTTTTTCTTGTAATTAAATACTTCAGGCCCCAATTTCAGAATCCAGGAAATCACCAAGTCATTTATGATGAAAAAGATTAGAAAACATGTGGCTTGGTCAAGAATGTCATACACCAAAATATAATAAGACAGAATAATTTTGAATACAGACCAACTAATCCTCTAACAAACCCAAGCATGCTTTCAGTGCAGTTATAAGCTACCGGTACAGTACATTACATACCTGCCTGTTACCATTCATTTTAATCAAATACTGAAAGTTGTCCCAACATTCTAACAATTTACAAATGTATATACACATCAGAAACCCCAAGTATATTAAACTAAAGTAATACAAAATACTGTTTTACAGAAATGACTGAACAGAGGTGTAAAATCTATTGCACAACCTAAAAGGTCATTACTTGGAAAATCCTGAGCTAATGTGCTATTACCAAACAATTCAGGCACTTTTTTTTTTTTTTTTCCTTTTTTTATTACACAAGCAATAAATTTCCAACATATAAACCTCTGGGTATAACAACTCAAGTTCCATCTGTAACATCATGCTTAGAGAAAAAGTATTCAATAAATAAGACTCCTTTCAATGACTTCTTTACTTGAGACTGGTATGTAAAAGGAACTAAAGGTACATACTACAATGTTTCAGTTGAATACTGTACTTTAAAAGCAATTATTAAAACTGTAAAAAAGTTCTGCAGCCTTCCACTACTGAAAAATAAAGTTATTTTTAATCAAGAAAGTTACAGGGTTAGTTCCTTTATCCTATTTTAAGTCTTGACAAAGTTGTCAAAAAATGAACAGATGCTCCCTTTGCTGTGTTATCTGTTTCAACTTCAGGATCACAGCTCAGTTCAGGTTTCTGATGCAATATTTAAATTTCCCTACAGAGAGAAAAAAAAAAAATCATTACTGTCAAGTTGTAACAGTGGAAAACAGCCTCCCAACCTTCATAAGTACTGTACTACAGTATGTAACATACAAGATTCTTTCAATTATGGATTGAAACAGCACAACTGTAAAGATGATACCTTAAAGGTATCTTTATATGCATAATTATTTCAAAAGGGTGCAATAAAGGTGTTCAGACTAGTTTAACAGATCTCAAGGACAAGTTTAGTCATTACAATAGGCAAAATATGGGAAATGCTAGAATCTGAGGAACAGTTTTGGTTTTTAAGAATTAGCCAACCAGCAATCAGTACGCTGTTAAGAAAATGGCTGTCATGAGTATTCTTCAGGATTTATTTTACTTTAACTCAGAGGATACTCAAGTTCTTCATTAAGCCTAAAAATCAATATTCAGATCTTATTATGCTTCTCTAATTCAAATCATAATCTCCAGCAGCCAGATAGTGTTCAGCATGCTTTATAGGTTCCAGACAAGAACCTTAATGTCCAATTATAGAAGAACATTGGAAATTATTGGGAAAAGCTCACTACAACAAAATTATGGCACCACTTTGCCCATTTTACAAGGTCATAATTTTTGGAAAAAATCCTCCATGTATTTTCCACTAATTCCAATTCAATTTAGCTTTCAGAGATCATTCTTCTCAGAGTCCATGCAAATGTAAAAGGCATTCACCAGTATATTTCAGCAACAAGTGACCCGTTCACTGAAGTGTTTGGTTTTCTTTCTTGTTTTTTTGGGGGGTTTTGGTGGGGTTGTGTGTTTTGCTCCTCCCCCTCCCCCACTGGGCTGTAAACTTGAGGTTTTTTGAAAACAGCTCTAAGAACCCATGCTTCTGTGCCCTAAGAACTGAACTCTAATCCAACTACAAATGCTTATGCAAGTGTATTTACTTGTAGCTAGGTGGACAGAATTACAAAACAAACAAGAATTCGCATAGGAACACAGAACTACAAGGGTCTGTGTAGGTCATCTAATCCAATTCTCTGATGTCACGAGTAACCTCATACTACTTTGATCATACTTGATCAATTCTAACAAAGGATTTAGAATGTTTTAACTACAGATCCTCACAAAAGCTATAACATTTTATACGGTTCAAAAGTTCTTCTGCAGTTCAAGATTACTGTTGTACCATACACACTGTAAATCAAAATGTATCATAAAACAGAGGTGCCTAATTATTTCAGCTTGAGCTTATCAAACCATTTTACACAGACAATATATAGTGTAGGATGCTTTATTCAGAACAGCACTCCAGCATGTACTTTAAAGCACATGATTAATTTAAGGTAACATAAACAAAGAGGAGAAACACACAGATGTAGTAAAAAAAAAAAATTAATACGCTTCCCATTGATTTAAAACTCTAGCCTAAGAGGATATAATATTTTTTACACAGAGGGCCACTCTTGTCCTATCAATAGGAAGAGAGATCAACTGAGCTCAAGGAGAGAGTACTGAAACAGAGGCAACTGCAGAACCTCAGAGGCCACCTCTGATTTGCAATTACCCAAAGCAAGTTTCAGCAAGTTTCCATGGAATAAACATGGAGGAAATAGGAGTGCAGAATCAAGTTTGTCTGTGAAGTACAAAGAGCCAATGTTCCAGAAAAATCTCATCCAAGTTCTTCCATGGGGATTTAAAAATTGTAATGGATCATATGAATATTCATATTTTATAAATGGCTTAGTGAAAAGTAAATTAAGCCAACTTACCTTTTCTTTCCTTAAAAATCCATCTCTGAATTTATTAGTGGTAAATCCCCTTACACCAACAGAACGTAACCGCTGGTACTTAGCCTGAATATATAAACCCTTCTGTACTAAGCCTGATTTATAATGGGATTGCAAACGGCCATCTGCAAAGTTGCTCTGTAAGGGTGGGGGAAGGGAGGGGGGAAAAAAAAAAAGTGCAAAATGAGGGCACCAAAACACAATAGTTTGTATTTACAGTTATACACACATAAAACTTACAGTACTGAACAACAGAAGTGTGCATTTGCAAGTGCAGAGCCACTTCCTTTGCTTCCCATTTAATATTCCTCAGAACACTAGCTACCATGTGGCTCAAGGAACTGTTGTATTGTACTTACTGCTTAAAACATCTGAAATTACCTTCCTCATAGAAAAAAGTAAATGTATTTAACAACATTGTTTCAAACTTTAATGAAAGTAAACGACCATCAACAAAAAAGTTTAAGACAACACCTCACTATTGCTAACAAATTCAGTGACATCAGGCCTGCAGTGGGCACACATGGTGAGTCTAAAAAAGCCATACAAAACAGAAGTCAGTATATATGTTTTTCCTATAGTTTTAAAATCTTACAGTCTGAACATACGTTCGTTGCTCTATGTCTTTGTCACCTCCAGACTGGAATACTGTAAACTAACCTAGTGTGGGACCAGGAGTGGAGGCCACACAGATAACAAAAGGCTTACAGGTGAATGGCATTATAAATACACAGAAAGAATATAGCAAGATCAACACTGACCGCAGCAATTAAAGTTATAAAAAGGTTTTGATTCCTAAGCACTTGACCCTCCAACAAAATAGGCAGTAAAAGTCTTTAGAGCAAGAAAAAACCTGTTTATCGTAATTTCTCATAGTTTTCCAGTACTGCCATTTTAAGTTTTCCAACACGGTCCTGACAGAAAGCATTCCTGTATATATTAATCCTTCAAAAGTTCTCCCCTCCCCCAAATTTAAACAATGGCTTTCCAGCTGAAAAAGAAGAAACATCCTGACCATATAAAATTCTTGTCATCTTTTACAAACACCTTTAAAGGGTAGGAGAGATCAAAATATATCACAGAAATAGACCTTCTTGAGCATGACCCAATTACTTTGGCAAAATCAGTCTCCTTTTGACAGAGTAAGGATCACTTCAAGAAAAATCACATGCTCTGAGGTTGCAATAAGTTTGGTACCAGTTTTTCCACTGTGCTTTCCACTGTGTGGCTGGTGAACAGCTAAGAAAGGACTGTACAGAACAGAGGTTCCTTTATGCAAATGCAGAGGTTTTGTTATTTCCCAGATCATTTCACCCACCTACTCCATAGGCGATAACTGAGAAGCTGGCCCCATCAGTCCCCCAAGGTTACTCTTATGATGCTAGCGGACTCTTGCAGAAGGCTATTAAATGCTAACCCCTTTCCTGAAAAGTACCAGAGTCCAGGCACAGTACAAGTAAATTCTCTAAATAGGTATATGCCTACCATAGGGAAAACTGAAGGGCATTTTTAATGCTGGATTAAGCCCCTGAACACAGTTAAGATTAAAAGTTCTCATTTACCCCACAGCTGCTGTGGTTCTCTGCTTGAACATAGGTGGCTAGAAAGGAGGCCATAGTGGTCTGCCACTGCATTTGCATGACAACAAGCAAAGGAGCAGACCAAATAGAGAGGGGAAAAAGGTACAAGATACTGAAAATGAGATTACACACAGCTTAGAAGAGTCAATTCACCTATCTACGTGTTTGATAAGTGAGGAGGGAGGGGAACAGTGGTACTATTATAGTATAACAGAATCAGTTGTAGACAAAGTTAACAGATTATATATACATTTGGTACGTAGGCACTGCAGTCACACATAGCTTAGAGCAAAATGAGGTAATCTAAGGTATGTGGAAATCATCATTAACTTCTGGGCTAAAGTAAGAAAAAATCTGCTGAAGCGACATCTATTAAGACTATTTTATAAATAATACTAATGACAATGCCTATGAACCAATGCAATGGCCTCAAGCTCCAAAGTAAGTGTGTACGAGCAAATATATGCCATCACACTGGGTCTGGCTGGGATGGAGTTAATTTTCTTCACAGCAACCTGCATGGTGCCATGTTTTGGATTTGCGACTAAAATGGCCCTGGTAACACACTAGTGTTTTGGCTGTCGCTGAGCAGTACCTGCACAGCACCAAGGCCTTCTCTTCTTCCCCTGTTCTGCCCCTCAGCACAGTAGGCCGGGGTGGGCAAGAAGGCAGGAGTGGATGCCGCCAGGACAGGTGACCCAAGCTGAGCAAAGGCATATTCCATGCCATTTAACCCCAGCAACATGCTCAGCAAGAGAAACTGAGGGGTGGGGGCTTTGGAGGAGGGTAGCCATTGCTTGGGGACTGTCTGGGTGTCAGTCAGCTTCTGGGAGGTGGTGACTGACTGCCATTGCATCACTTTTCTTCTTCCTCTTCCCTTCACTTAAACTGTCTTCCTCTAAACCCATGAGTTACACAGTAGGAAATTAAATGTAAAAAAAAAAAAGTTGATGAAATTAAGTCAAATCAGCACTGCTGTTTCCATGGCAATGACAAATGTGCTATACACATATGCAAACTGCAATATGAGTGCATATGCTATTTTCCCTACAAATATTAAAGCACCATGGGACAGATCATTGGATACAGCAATATTCAGGAAATATTCATATATACGTATGATGACAACTTAAGTGAACACTTTCATGCTTGCGTAATTTCCAGAACTGTAGGCTGATGTAAATGAAGGCAGCCTTCCATTTTCTTTATATCACATCAGCTACCAACACTGCCTCAATGGTATGTCAGACAGTGCTAAAGATCCCCCCCTGGCCCTATAGGTTGACAATATAGAGGGGATACCAATTAAGAGGCTGTAAGGTCCTTATATGTTAAAATAGTTATATCAGGCTGACACCTTAAACTTGTTAACTTCATCTTGGAAAAACAATATTTATTTTTTCTTCCCAGCAGAATAAAGTTAGCATTTTTTTGCTGGTGTTAGGTTAGCAATCTGACTAATTGACTGGCAAAGCACACCTAAATGGGAAAGCCTGAAAGCCTTTTTATCCAACAGTTCTGTTATGTTTAGTCTGGGGGGGGGGGGGGGAGGAAAAAAAAACCAAAACCAACAACAAACAAAAAAACCCACACCTACACTGCCCCCCTTTCAAAATGGGATCTAAAAATACCAGCTACTTAACTTTTCCATCAAAACTTCAACTTCACTATCTACAAAACAGGAAAGATGACTACCTATCCTGTGAGTTATTTTACTCTTGAGAACACACAAGGTAAAAAGTGAATGTAAGTTGTTCTAGGTTTGGTTAATGCTTTTCTAATATAAAAAGCTCTAACTGGATCCATGCATAGCATGCCAGTGTCAGCAAAAAAGAAAGTGGTTTTTGTTTTTCTGCTGAACCCATGATATATTTTACAATCAAAAAGCATTAGAAAGCCACTGCACTACCCCATGAAGAAGCACAGTTGCCCACCTCTTTACCATCTTGAGGCCCTGAGAATAAAGCTTCACGATTTTTTTTTTTTTTTTTTTTAAGTGCATAGATAGCAGCATGCAGGGTATGAGAGATTAGTTTCCCAGAAACTCCTATATGAAAGGGCTAACAGTAATAACAGTAATACAATTTTGAAAGCACTACAATTCATTTCTCCTAGACTTCGAAAATAGTTCAGGCTTCCACATGCATCAGGTGAAGGAAAGAAAGCTGACCAGCTTGGTTTTTGGATAGAAAAGTTTTCTATTCATTGTCCGATTTCTGCAATTCTCATTCTCAACTCTACAGTTAACTTATTTCAGCTGCATGGATACAATACTGTACAACCCTGCTCAATCCACTGCCAACCCTCTTACATACTAAAATCTAAGCCTCCCACTATTTCAATGGAAACAATTAGGCTATGATGACACTATTTTTCATGGCATTTAATACCTTCAAAAAAAATGTGTCTCCTGTTACTGAACTCAACAGGATAGAATCACCATTTTATGTAACATACATCTGGTAAAAGCTGATCTGTACCTTAAAATGTCTTCTGATGGGTCCCGCATTTTCAAGGTGTCCTCTAATTCGTCTGTGAGGATAAGTATCACTTGGTTTTGAAGAATAGTAAGAATTCTAGCAGGAAAACAGAGTTATTAGCTTAATGTTACTAAATTATTCAATAAAACATACAAAGTTTCCAGTTTATAGTAACAAATATTGCAACTCTTTCAATCTTTTGACACAATGACACTGCTTGAAGGAACCAGAGTAAGAGGAGCACTGGGCCTAGAGTCCAGGCCGTCTGAAGGCATGGCAGAGCTCACAGAAGCAGCTGTCATCTTCTCGAAGAGATTTAAGCAGGTAACAACCTAATCAAGGTTCTCCACCCCTGCCCCCCCCAAGAACAGATGCCTCAATGTGCATGCAGCAAGTGTAGTAGACAGGCTGCTACAGCAGTCAGCCCTTAAGTTAGGAATAAGGGCAACGAGGTCAGTACTCTGGACATCCCTGGTTAGCATATGGTCATCATAGGTTAGCGTATCTTAGAGGAAACATGTAGTGTTACTATACACACCACTGCAGCAAACAGACAACAAATGCGTAGCATGTTACATTGGTCCTTAGAAGATTCTACTTTTAACTCTGTTTTACAGGACAGCATTTTGTAGATTACTTGCCTGCCACAGAAACACACACGATTTCAAAAGCAAGTGACAAAGACAAGTGAAGTTGAAGTTGTTGTGTGTCGCACTGAACAGCTGCAGTCAAACAGCCATGGTTGCCTGAAACAGAGCACTCCTCCAGCCACTGTCCTAGCTGGGTATTCTGGCCCTTTTCCAACTTTTCCCATGACAGCTACCTTGAGAGGATGCAATTATAAATATTTACAGAAGCATTACATACTGGCATATACTACATTAAAGTCATTGAATGCTGACAGAATGGACATGCTAA
Organism: Burhinus oedicnemus; assembly: GCA_008921705.1. Lineage (NCBI taxonomy): Eukaryota > Metazoa > Chordata > Aves > Charadriiformes > Burhinidae > Burhinus > Burhinus oedicnemus. The sequence continues at coordinate 1,417,218 of VFFE01006970.1, read as the reverse complement.
TGAACTCCTAGCAATCAAATTACATTTTTTTTATGGTCCATTCTTGAATAATCACAAAAGTGTTCCAATGGTGTTGAACTCTTTTTTTAAAGAAAATCTTAACAGCTTCAAATCCATTTCAAAAAGAGCCTAAGAGGAGAACTCTCATGAAATATTTCATATATACCAACATATAATAATAAATGCAAATTCATGCTTTGCTGTTTACCAAACCCTTCCAGTGGCAGAAACACTTTAAGACATGCTTTCTAACACTGTCACTAATCTGAAGGGGGTGAGGGGAGGCTACAAACACAACAGAACAGTGTTAGAATCCAAGTTAACTTTTAATTGGTCTTTAAGATGGCTTTTTTTTTGGAGAATATATTATTGCCTACAAGTTAACTATTTAGCTTCTTAAAAATGTCTTGACAAGAGGGTATTCAGCAGAGAACAAAAAGAGAGGAAGAAAGACTTTTTGAAGTGAGATCAAAGTAGTCAAAATAGCTTTTCCAAGAAAAAAGGTATGGAAAAAAATCACATACACACAGGAAAAGGCATGTCAGGAACTTCCCAGCTCCCTTCTTATTCTAGGAATATAAAGATACTCCACGAAATCAAATTAACTTTGTCCATACAACATGTAATTAAATCAGGAAGCTCCGTGTTGAAGTACGCTCCTCCTCAAAGCTGAGAATTCAGCAAGATAAAAAAAAAATTCAAGAAATTTTCCTGTTATAGTTAAAAATAAACCTTTGGGAATTAAAAGAAAGCTTGTCTCAACTAACTGTGGATACAACTCTCCCCACCTCCCTCAAGATTCAAGTACATTCATGGAAACAAAAAACATTAGAACTACTTAATGCACAGATACAACAATCTATTCTTCAGGAACTTCCTAAACCATAGGTTTAAAATGAAAAAAAAAAGAAAAAAAAAAAGGGGGAAGTACAAATAGATACTTGTTCTGATCTTCTATTCTTTAGCTATCCTTTTTGTCAATAGGGTACAAGGCTAGGTGGACATTTCTTACAATTAAGGCTATACAGATATTTGCACCTTCAAGGCACAAGTTCTTCTCAACTTTTAAGCTCAACCCCCAATTACTGAATATTAATACACAAAACACTCCCCTTCACTGGCCTGCTGTAAAAAGTGCTCATACCTTGCACTGCAAAGTTCATGCTAGTTAATCATGGGACACCAAAAGTAGGCCAACCACGTCAATACCATTTCCATGTTTAATTTTAACCCAAATAATTAATATTGTCCATTTAACAAGACAGCAAAAAGTGGTGTTAATAACACATTTTGATAGTTTACCGTAAGGACATTTCAATATGACCAACACATTATCTATTTTCACATTAGGCAACATCCTAGCATCAGATATGAGCTACTGATCAGGCGTTCAGGTTTCAAGCATTCATCTTTTACCAATGCTGATACGCACAGCCCTTCAAGCAACAGCAATAAAAACCACAATGAAATTTTACTAACAAAGATGAAAATGTGCAAGTATTTATCCAATAATTTTTTTTTTTTTTTAAATCCTGTGTTATAATTTAAGATGCTGCAATGGTTTTCCTGTCAAATACTTTTTTTTTTTTTTAAAGTTATTTTTGCCATATTTTCTGAGCCTTGGCACCATTATGCTTGTCATTTGAAACCTGGCTCTCTGATGTACTTTTCTCTCAATATTTACCTATAAACAAGAGCAAACAAACCTCAGAGGAGCATTGAAGGCTAGAGTTTTTGTTTTGGATTTCCAAGGGTTTGCTTTTAAGATTACAGATGGAACTCTCCTCAAAAGTGGTAAGAGTTGTCTATTGCGTACTTCACGTTTTCCCCACACCTTTACAATTTTGCTGATACAGTGTGCTAGTGCTATATCTCTTCTGCAGCATAAACCAGCTTCCCACAAGAACTGGAGAGCTCTGCTTGGACTGTGAAACCAACTGAACCAATACATACCCAAGAATCTGTAAGACTGAGCAATACCACAAAAAGTTACTTTCTTATTCAACAACTATTATCTTAGCTCTTGCTTATGTTTCAAACTCTTTGTCCTGGTTTGAGGTAAAACAGGACCAATTTTGTTCAGTAACTTTACTTTTTAGCTAGGCCTCTTCTAACTGCTGAAACTAACAGCAAGTTGTGCAGAAACTGTTCACTCTCAGAGTGATAAGACCCATGTTTATAGCTGATGCCAAGGAATGGTACGCAGAGAGGCTCCTGCTGATACTTACTGCTATAACACCCAAGGGCAGCCAACTTTGTTACTTGCCCCATTGGAGGGTCGGAAGCAGAAAAGTGTAGAGAGGTCGCACCTGCAGGGAGCAGCGGACAAGACAGGTGACCCCAAACTGACCCACAGGGTATTCCATCCCATCTGCCTCATGCTCAGTATAAAAGCTGAGGGATCAAAGGGTGAAGCCTCTTCCTTCAATGGCTGTCTGTTCATCTGCCTTCGATCCCAATTCTGAATCCAGATCCGGAATCCAGTTCCCGTCCATCACTGAGTGCAGTCTGGGACTTCCCCAGTGCCTGCTGGTGACGTGACTGTCATCGTGGGAGCTGGATATGGTTTCATATGTATTTTATTATTTTCTTTTTATTATTTTATTATTAATATTTCATTAAAGTAGTTGAGTTCCTTCTAAACTCTTAAGTCTCTTCCCCCCTCCTCCCCCCTCACCTCCCTTCGAAGCAGGGCAGGAGAGAGCGCATCTGTTGTTGCACCTGATTGGGCCAACCTGGCCCAAACCATGACACTCTTCCTCAGTTTTTCCATGTATTGCTGTGCCCCAGTAATATAGCCTTCATTTTAGGATGTCTCCTATTTAAAAAGGTGTGGTCAACCCAGCATCAACGTTATGGTGACACATCACACCACTTCTTGAATCCAATGGATTGTTCTCTGAATGCTGCCATTTACTTGTGGTCCTTACACTTTTCAAGGTGCCTGGCAATGTTCACACCTGAACCGTACTATTCTGATACAAGACTCTGAATGGCAAATTCCAAACACTTGTCCTCTTGCAGAAAGCAGCTCCAAGTGGCCTTTATATTCATTCATTTTTGTTTTTCTAAGACTGCTTTCAACTCTACTAATACGACACTTCCAAACAAAGTAGTAGTGAACACACTCTGAATTTATTACAGAAAGCCTACTCAAGACAGAAATGACACATATGGCTGAAGTTACAGTTGGCTGCTTAGATGCTACTCCACTTAACTCCCACAACAAATACTAAAGCAGTGCTAGCAGCAGGTATAGAGATTGAGCTCGAACTATAGCCCACCAGGATAAGCTCTTCTGCAATCACACCCAGTCCTGAAGAACTCTTTCAAAGAAAGCCATTTTGAGCACCATACGTTCTCACACAACTTGTCTACATGTCATGGGAAGTGCCACACTACTAGAGCTAGCTTATTGAGCTGAATTATTTGTACTGCCTCAGATATGAGTTAGCTGTATGAGTGATCTGCTCTGCCCAGGAAAAGATTACCCTCTTTCTGCATTACTTTACATATTGAGCGTTAGACATACTAGATAAACAGGAAAACAGACGAGGGGAGCAGAATAAGAATCAAAAGGCAAGAACAGAAACACGAAAACGGAAAAGGAGATGCAATTAAGAAGTGCCAATGAATGTACTGCAGACAGATTTGCAAAATGTCTTTAAGCCCTCCGACTCAGCTGGTAAGCATTGATTAATTCTATCTTTATTGACAAATGTGGATGGCAAACTAAAGTATTTTATTTTCCCAGTTGTCTGCAAACCAGCTTCTGCATGGTGGACTTCATGAAGTCATTCCTTCCTTAGGATGCCTTGCATTTGTAATACCCATGCTTTCACAGCTACTGTTGTTCTGAATGGATAACCCCTCACTGCAGTGCAGGACTTTCTAAAAACTGCATGTTTGCAGTTCGCTATTAGATATCAAAATGCAATCTTCCTGAATCTTCAGCACATCTAACAATCACTTAGTTTCTACTTCAAACTAACTCCCTTTTTATTTACAATTACTATATTACTTTATGAGCAATTACTACTTGGCTTGAGGGAGTTCAATCTTAGTCTGGAGTAAGTAATATTTTTAACCATTAAACACTTGTGTTCTTTTACCCTGAAAGATGCACTCTTATATCTGCAAGGCAAGTACAGTTCAGTGATAGTCAGAACCTTGACTAAATAAAAGCTACTTTTGATGGACCTCAGAAAAGTTTCATGATCTTTTGGAACCCTGTCCGTAGGGTATTACAATGTATAAGGAACAACAATTTACATTAGTCTCCTCCTTATTTTGCACCCACCAGAAAAGGAGGTTTTAGAATTATACCGCACATGTTAATAAAGCTTTTCTGGTCTCACCAGTTCCCCAAGTTAAACAAGCACAAACACTTGGAAATAAGACTACATTTATTCAGAAGGAATTTTCCAAAAGAGACAAATTTATTGCCACTGAACCTAATATAACTGTCTTCCCCATTTCAGTATTAAAGTACATCACAGAAAGATAACCTAAGAAAGAATAAGTGCCCAAACGAGCTTTGATCAACGCAGTATTGAAACAGATAAGCTATTCCATTGTATAACATTCCATCCTCAGGAATATTATTTCAGACATTTCTAATTATTTCTGTGATTTGTTCCTTATTTGTATTTGTTTTCAGAAGAAGAGCTTTCCAGAACTCTTACCATAATGAGGAGAAACACTGTTTTAGTAACAATGCCACGTACACAAAACAAGATTCAGACCTTTCCTCCCAACCACTGACAACTAGAGTGCAGGAGAGTATTCTTTTTCTCAAACTGTTCCACATTACCTCAGGTTATCTGCTTAATAACAAGGCCTTCTAATTTATAGTTTAGATACTACATCATTAAGTCGAAGAAATGCAATATTAGGTACAAATTTCTTTTACAAAGCTACAAGCAATATGGATTTTTATTTCATAAACCTCCTAATCAATTAATTTCAATACATCATTTGGAATATAAAATTAAGCTCAAAAGCTTCGTTTGACCTGTTGCTGCTAGTCAATAAGAGATCTAAAGTACACCACTTTATTTCAGGACTAGCTGAAAAAAAATGTTTTGATTTCACCCAACATACTGATCTAAACTAGCTTCCTGAAAAAACAAATCCCTCGCCAACTCGCTGCTAGGTTATAAAAAACAGTAGCAAAGTTGTTACGAGTACTGCACAGGCACGTAAAAGCAAAAGAATTAATTTTTTTGTACCAGCATTTGGTCATAAAAGTGGGTTTAGCTAACTTGTATTAATCTATGCTTCAACAAATATCTAAGGAAGCACAGCACTAGAACTGTGAAATTATGAGCAGTTTTATTGTTGAGCAAAGCCTGAAAACAAAGCCTCACTTGAAATTTAAAAGGACAAGACATCACAGATTGTTAAATTTGCATCAGCATAGACAAGGCAGCAAAAAATTAATTATAAATGTAAGAACAATAAATGCAGAAGCTACTAATTCTACATTTAGGCTTACCAGGTAAGGTTTCCCAATAAATTTCCTGAAAGGTGGCTTAATGAACCTCATAGGCTTTTGGAAGCCATCAAGTTGAGAGTTTTGTAATTTTGAAAGACTGCAGCCTTGCTGGTTCCTGATGTGTATGCGTGAGAGAAAAAGAGAATGAACAATTAAAATCTAAAATCATAGTGTATCAAAAGTCTCTATTTTAAGTTACCTTAGTCTAGCATCTGTGTCACTTAGAATTGCAAAGTGATGTTTTTTAAGTAATTTTTTTCTAAGACATTCGATAAATTACTAGTCCTCTGACTAAACTCAAGCCCTAGTTGCACAGAATTATATAGTAAGCTGTATTCTCTTATGCAATGACAAATTAACAGAGATACTCTGCCTCCTTGAAATCCTCACTATGCAAATCAGGTTCCCGGCTCCCCCCCCAGGTCTGCATGGCTGGTCGTTGCTGCCCTCCGCTGGTTGAAGTGCTTCCTGCATCTCAGCAGTTGTGTTACACTGTACTATCTTAAAAGTTGCACAGAACTTTCCATTTCATGAAATTCCAAATCCAACAGAAGCTCAGATAAATAGCTAGATGCTCCAATTTCATCCGCAGCAAGCTGGGTGCTCTGGCTTTGGGCTTTAGCTTGCTTGGTTGTTAGTTTGGTGGGGTTTTTTAATGAGCACATTGCTAATACAGATTTGTCCATGAACCTCTAAATAAAACATATACCATGAAAAGTAACCACCAGAAACCAAAGTTCATAGTTCGCGAAACATACAGAAACAGTTTTCATATCTGCAAGACAAATTGCTACAGCAAAAATAGAAGCGCACTGGACTAGCTCATAAGCATTGCCAGTATCTCATATGCGAATGATGAAAAAACCCTGATCTCAGGAAAATTCTACCTATTGTTCATACTATTACTGCCGTCAGCCCACACTACATTGTCCACATTACTCTGACAGCATAACCCCTCCTTGTGTTGAACTCCAGGAGAGCCACACTTCCTGGAGAAACTTGAGCTTCCCACTTTGAGGGCCGTACACAAAAGGTCAGCAAGACAGCAACTGTGGAAGCGGCAAATAAAAGCCTTCCCAGATAATCATGCCAAACATATACTAAAGACATCACCCAGGTACATAAAAAGCTGTATGCAACAGTCAAATATAATTTTTTTCCTCACTTGGTAACTTTTACTTTTTTTGTTTAAAAGAATCTCAAAACCAAAAAATATTTCTTCTGCAGCTTCACAAGTCAGTTTTCCCAAATGTGTGCATTGCCCCTGTTTGCCATTACAAACTGCATTTAAAATGAACAAACAGCATATTAAGAGCTATCTGCAAAACACGACTACAGCACAGATACATTTCATTACACCCTGGCAGTTCTTTAATCAACAATTCTTCTAACGCAAGTAAGTCAAGTCATCTCTCTAATCAACCAACCTCACAACATCCAAAGTGAAAAAGGATGACTGAGGTTAGCAAACGCCTCTGGGGCAAACACCTTTAACAAACCTGTTGGAGGAATTCATAGTGGTAAAGCTATTCCAAAAATCTAGCTTTTCTTCATAAAAATTCTCCAAGAATCAGAAAAATTCCAATTCTTTGTTGATATTGCATGTGACATTACAAAACAACCAGGGCAACACAACAATGTATTCACCCTAGAACACTTTTATGAAACTACAAAATACCAAAATAATGTTGTTATATGGCACATCAAGGAGTTTAAAGATGCTTAACTATTTTTAAATTAATTTCTTCCCCTCTTCCCATTCAGTGCTACAGTTTAAGCTTGCTTTTTATTTTTTTACCACTGCAGCTTAACCTCGTTCAAGGTAACACTCCATTACAGAGTAGCTTGCAATGTATGTCAGTTGAATTTCAGTCCAAGTCAAACTTACAAGGACAAACTATGGAAAAGAATCACAACAAATGTGAATGTAACTGCGGAAGAGTCCAAAAATGAACACCTAAGAGAACTACAGCCTTGGACCAACAAGATTACTATTTGCTAATTACCTTGGAGTTACACCATCTACATGAAACACTCTCTCATCTTCATTCTTCAATCTCTCTTTTCTCCTCCTTTCTATATCGTGCCGTAGATCATTTGGATCTTCTAACACTCTCATAATGTTCTAGTTAAGAGAAAGGGTTAAAGTTAGCTAGTAATAACTAAACACTGATGTGATTCTGTCCTTCAGGGGTTGCATCTGGCATATAACCTTGCTAAAGTAGTTCAACTACCCACACACAGGACAGATGCACATCAACCCAAGGATCCAAAGTCCAAAACAATAACAAAAAGTAGTCCCGAACAATTACCCTTTCTTGCACTATCTGCCTTTTTACAAGTGTCCAAACAACAGTGAACAGAGCACTAAAATTCTGCATGGAGTTGCCTAGGCAAAAATATTCACATAAATTCCAGTAAATCTTAAGAAGTTCTACTGTTCATAATTAAGTTGAATCTCCACATGCCTGTACTATAGAAGAAAATAGTAACTAAATCACAGTAAGCATAGCTTGAAAGGGGAAGACAAAGATCTTATGTCCTTGGATGAAAGCATGGGATAAAATAGCATTCTGAGGAATTATCTGGATGTCGGGCCAGTCTAGCATTAGGGCAGAAGAAACAATAAGGCTTTTTCTAATCTCAGAGGGAAAGTAAGAGCCGCATGTCAGTCACCTACTTAGTATTTACACTATTTAAAAACAGCTAGGGGTTCAAGCAGCAGGAATAACCACACTCCAGCTACTCTGGAGGACACACCTGCATTTTACTCAGTGAACACAGCGCACCACTGTGGTACCTGTAAATATGCTCAAGTGTGCGTTTCAAAATAGTCAGAATTACTGATAGTCTTCAAAGCATGTAAAAATGACTTACCAATAGCAAGGGGAAGATGTTGTTTACATCTGTATCATTTTAACTTACAGTTTGCCAAAAAAGTTAAGTAATCAAGATACCTGGGGAGATTCAGATGGCACAGTTCGTTTATTCTGAAGTTCTGCTAGAGACATGTCAATCCTCCTGGAATACAAAAGTATTACATAAAAACGAGTGCCATCACTATAAATAGCAAAAGCATTATTGACCAACTGCAGAATTCTTTACAGACTATGGGCAGGTAGTTTAGAGTCAGTGAAAAAAAAAATTCACATTGTGGAAAGTCTACTGAAGATTAACTACCTTAATGCAAATAAATTAAGGCAAAAAGCACATTACCTGTGAATTTCTGGATCCAAACATATTTTAACTTCATTCATATTTGCAATTGGTTTATCCTGAATTTTTGAGAATCGTTCATGTAGAGTTATGTCAGAAGATGTAAAATAATTTGCTGTGAAGAGATATTATATACAAGAATGTTTATTTGTAGTATTTGAAATGCATAGTGGGAAATTGCATTTCTTAAAATATTAACTCTTAAGGACACTAAGACAACTTCTGAGATTGAATTTCAAACTATTTCCACTTGCAGTTTAACATTCACAAATGAAAGATTAGGCCAGCCCAACTTAGACATCCTTCTTACTAAGTAAGATTAAGCTCAAGAGAAAGTTAACTATCTGTGAGCTCTATCATGTTAGCACTCAAATGAGTGGAATCTATAAAGTTCAACACTGAACATGATGTAGCAGTCTAAACGCTAATCTGAAAAATTAAAGGAGCTATATATAACTAGGAAGTTGTGACTACAGCAAAGCTCCTTTTTTCTTCTCTTGTTCCCAAACCAGCAGGTTAGTCTTAAGTACTACCATAAAATTCTTTCGACCTTAACACTCCACAATAATGCCTCTACTCTGGACTCAGACCTTCTTACAATCATTCTCCACCCAACCACTCGAAATCCTCAACTTACATTTTCCTTAAACCAACACAGAAAGAAGCCAAAATATAAATGAAGCCAAAGGCAAACATCTGAGATTTACAAGGACAGCATATCTAATTCATTAGATTTGGGTTTAATAATTACAAATACATAAACACATACATATACCCCAAATATTACAGCCACCTTTAACTTGATGGATAATTGTGATTATTTCCTGAGTAAATTCTCTTGATGGGTCGTTTTCAACATTTTGTGTTACAGACTCCATGTGTTCAAACACTGGATGAAAATTTTCATTTTTCCTGCCAACAGCAACCAAATCATGTGACATCTGTCTCTCTGTAGTATGACTAGAAGCAGTCCTAGAATAAAAATTTGCAGATATTCACTTCAAAATAATTCACTACATCTGAAACATTTCAAATAGACAAGTAGAACAAAACAACAAATTAAGTTCAGTTTAGGAATAAGTGTCATGAAACTGAAATCTCATTTTGTTCCTTTTTTTAATTAAAAACTCATAAGGTCACAAGGAAGAAAAGCTATAATAAAATACAAAGAGACTACACTCACAGGAATCCTTGTTTCAGTGAAGTATGTAATACAAAATTTGTAAATTTTAAACTTAATTCATCTAGATTATCAAATAAAACAGGCAAATGAAGATCCTGATATACTACTTCAGTATAATTCTGGAAGGCAATTATGTGTGTGCCTGTCTTTATTTATAAGGAGCTACCAGACAATTTTCAAGAACAGTTCAGAGATGTAAAAATCTCACAGTGTCTTTGGAAACCGAATCATCACTTGAGCCTAGTGAAACAGCTTTCCAGTGGCAGTGTGTGAACTTAAGAATGTGTTTAGCATCTTTCTGTCAAATTTTACTCATTCTTAGTAAGTTTACGTCCCAAATGGTTGCATTGCTGCTTAAGAGTTATTTTGACATGGAAGAAAAAAATCCTGCTGTTCCTGTTGCAAGGAAAATGCTTGTCATTTGGAAATATAAACTGAGGACTCAAACAGCCCATGTAAAAGCTTTTAGGATAAAAACTCTGTTTACTGTGCATTCTGCAAAGTGATTACATGCCAGCCTATCCTGTATTTGAGGCATACAAGACTAGAATTTCATAGAAAAATTATATCAGAAATAGCCTCTAGCAGGTGCCAGAAGACATCTATTTGCCCCCAGTAAACTAGAAATAAATGCACGCAAGAGGGAATCCGAACAATCTCAACTGTAGATTATTTGAATTATCTTCCTGCTCCTCAGGTTTATAAAGAAAGTATTCTTCTCAGCTGAATCATTTCAAGTCAGGTGTTTGTTAAATGCCTAAAGTAGGCAGCACGAATATTCCCAGTCATCAGCTTCTGCAAAATTACTGTTCCCATCTTTAAAAAAATAAAATATTTAGCACTTTTGGCTGCAGAAGCAAGCCTTCTACACCTTAAGTTAGCTGTAATCAATGTAGTAGATTCTTCAGTCTGCAAATAATTACCGTGTCCACTGTGCGTGACTTTCAAAAACAGCAGCAAGAGGCTACGAGATACGGGAATTGTTCTGTGGGCTTTTGACAAAACCTGACAATAAGTAAGTTATTTTCCTTACATTATCATTCAGGAAGTTAAATGCTTGTCCTAGCCTGGGGCAGGGGGCATTACTCCACTTCCCTTTCCTCAGTCTGTAATATTAGCCCCCTATGTACAGACAGTAACTTGCCTTTGTAACTCTCCACTGTACTACACGTTTCTGAAATACTGGAAAGGGAAAAAAATTGATGCAGATGTTTTATTTATTTGGGATAAGAGGCAAAATACCTTTAAAATGAAGGTGGATCATCTTGGAAGGGAAGACAATCCCTTCCAAAAAGGATTACTGCCATTATATGACACTGTTGCCTGCAACAGCAAGGCAAGATACCAGAAAAACCTGCAAAAAACTACACAAACCAAGCTGCTTACTCTCTACCATGTATCCATTATCTAGATTTTCATAATATTACCACTTTTTTTCCAACTCAGCCGGCATTTGGAATGCTAAAGGCAACCACAGGTATTACACAGAAGACAGACAGAAGCAGACTACTGCTTTTCAGTTCCGATGCCTCAACAGCTTGCCACTTCATCTGTTACAATAAATAATATAACCCAGGGATCTCTGATTTTTCAACAGCTTTATTGAACCTGAGATCTTGAACATCTGAATACGTGCCTGAGATTTATGTAATTAGAAGGTTATTTGGTTTTTAGAAGAAATGAGGAACAACTCAGTCCAAAAAATGCCATCATATTCCAGAAGGCAGCACAGGATGAGGCTTTTCTGGTTTTGTTTTTAAATGAAAGTAACACATGTGATTATCATAAGCAACTTCTAGCTACAGGTTTGTGTCAGGCATATCTGCTCTTTCTACTTCCTACTACATCTCCATGAAATGAACTAGGGGGTTTTTTTTTGTTTATTTTTTAATAGAGGTAGGCTGTAAGTTTCCAGTCTGGGCAAGTTAACATTTTAAACGAAATAAAAAAAGTACAACCTTAGTTTGCCCTGGTTACCTCTTAAAGAAACCGTGCTTTCCTCCAACATTCATAAACTGTAAAGAGAAACGAAGAAAGAAGAAGAGGTGAGGGGAAACCAATACCTGTACTTGGTCACCATTTTCTTCATATCCACTTTGATTGTGAGATGTTCCCTCCTACAGTTGACATCTGACATTTTCACATCTGAAACAGTATGACTTGAATCATGCTGGCTATTGGAGGAATCTACTTTTTTCCTGGATTCCCCTTCTTTCCTTACTCTTTCCTTCGGCTTGTTTTTAAAAGATCTCAGATCAACATCTGTTTTGGAAGAGTTAACACAGGCATCGCAGCCCTTCTTTGAACTATATTTAACAGGTACTTCGATGTGCCCTTCTTCAGTCCCTCTCGTTCTTCCACCACTAAAGTAATCTAACTCCTTACTATTCCGGACACCCTTAGAAGAACCATATTTCTGGTCTTCCTGCTTCACATACTTCTGAGCTCTATCGTCTGAAAAAGGCTTTTCCCCATCCGGATGCCTGCGCCGTTTGTGACTGTACTCATAGGCTATTTTTGTCACAGAACCCTCCGAGTACTCCCTTTCAGCCGATCGGTGGGACTGGGCACCCAGATTTCTTTGCTCCTCCTTTTCTTGGTAGGGTGGAAAAGAACGTTCTTGCTTCCACTTGGAATTTCTTGCTACTTCTCCACCGTCATACCTCTCCATTTCTTTAGCCCTTTTAGACGTGTGCCCATATTCTCTGTAATCGTGATCTTCAGGATACCTGTGTTGACATAAAGCAATTTACACTTGCACTAGAGAAGAAAGCGAGAACTTATATGTGCAGAATGTTGGACAGCAGAATGCGTGGCAAGTTAACCCATAATCCCTCACGCCAAGGTACAGATGTGCAGGGGCTCTTAAGAGGGAAATATTATCCTTTCATACTCTAGCCATCAATACGATTTACTTAAAAGACAAATACTTCACTACTACCAGTCGCCCATAATTAAACTATAAAGTGGCCAACGTGTTTCAAGGTGGATATCTTCAACTATAATGAAAACAGACTTTCACTTGAGGCTTTACACCACAATACCCAGGTTTTAATTATTTTATTCCTATACCTCTTCTGTAAAGAGCTCCTTGCTGTAAATTCATCAGAAACTCTTCCGGGTGACTGACCATACTTCTCTTCATGTAACCTCTGATGCCTCAAGTCATCTTCATGCCATTTTCTTTCAAGTTTACATGAAGCCCCTAACGGTCTGTGAAAAGGTTTCATTCCTTTTTCATTTCCAGTGACTTTGTAGTGCTCAAACATGTATCTTTCTTCCATTTTGTGTTGGTAAAACAGACGATCATGCTCTTTATATGGTATTTCCAAGTATTTTGGTGGTAACTGGCATCTCCTATTGCTTTCAGTTCTTTCAGATGAATGTGTTCTGTAGGGCTTATGACTGTAAGTATCTTCCATGGGAATTCTTTTCAGGTTTGGTGAAGGTGATCTACGTTCATACATTCTCTGGTGGTTATTTCTATGAGGTGCAAACCTGGAATTGCTTTGTCCATATTTTTCATCTTCTGTTCTCCAAGGCATAGGTTTCTTTGGGTCCTTACGAAAGCTTTTATATTCACAGTCATAATTAACATAAGCATGCCTTTGCCTATGGTGCTCTGGACTCCTAAATGCTGGAGATAAGGACCTAAGGCAAAAACAAAATCCACTTTGAGTAGTCCCATAAAATGGAATCAACCTCTTAATGAGAGCATCTATCCCCTAAGGAAGTATAGTTTAGTACACAACTTTAATCAACTGGTAAAACAATTAAAAACAAGCCAAGATATTCAAAGTGTCATTTGCCTGGCTAGGGTACCAAGCTTACTTTTACCCCATTGCAAGTATTCATAGTAGAAATACCCACTCAAAATAGTAAGTCAATCATTTTTTCTCTCTTTGCATTTTTCATTTAAAACTAAAAATAATTTCATATATATGAAGTTTCCACTACATTGAAAACAACTGTTATGCACATATTCACACTTCTCAAGTACTCCCTATCTTTTTCAGTGCCAAGAGAAAAAAAAAAGGAAAAAAGCATATAAAGAAATGGAAAAAAAAACCCCAAAAACAACCTGTCAGATTTTCTTTGCATGCCACAACAACCCCAAAAACAGACTGAAAACATTCTAAAATATCCTATTTAAAATGTCACACAGGTAGGCTTTTTCCTGCACAAAAGATCGAGTCTAGAAAGATGGTTTTGTCTTTTTGTGTAATTGTGCGTACATGTACATACATGCATATCTATGCACTTCCACACTTATTGCAGCTTTTGCTATTAAGGATTCAATTGCTAAGATCCACTCAATTGCATCACTCAGCTTCGCATTTGCACCTATAGTTACAAAAATGAAAGCAACCTGTTAAGAGTTTTTAGCCAAAATCTCCTTAAATAAAAAATAAAAAAAAACAAACCACACAACAAAACAGCACAAGCCACTAGCAAGAGCCAGAGAGTAATCTCAGACACAACAGTTCTGCTTGTATTCATCACTGTATGTACACTCTCGATATACTCTTTAATAAAAACATCGAAAAATGTAAGTTGAAAAAAATCAAGGAAGTCAAGTACTTTGTACATATATTGCAAATGTACAATTTGGCATAACTATTTGCTCCATTTCTGCAAATTAAGCTCAAACTGGGAACCACAGATCTTCCTAAAACTGTAACGGCTAACTTCCAATAGCAACCATACTGCTGCTACCACCCCATGTTGTTCTGGTTACAGCTTGCATTTTAATGAGAGCTGGGGCATTCCTCCCTGTCATTCACTCAAAGGACATACTCACAACTATCAATCTAGTATGGAAGCAGAGGATTTCTCTTTTTAAAAACAAAAAAACCCACATTTTTCTGTGTTAACCAACAAACTCCCTTGGTCTCAGTCATCACAACTTAGTTTGTTTAAAAAAGCAACCCAAAACCAGCAAAAAAGTAGTTTCATATGACACACTAAGCTCTTGAAAGCTTAAAATTGTATTCCAGCCTCCTAGCTCTAACACCTCAAATCTGCATTGCGAGTCCTAAAAATTAGGCAGGTAACTAACAGCATGAAGTAACCTGGATGTTATTCTGGTGACATACATCAATGACCGATGCTACTAAGCTAGTGTCCAAAGAGAAGGGCACTGACTCCCACGTTTTCAGTTAGCTTCATGCTGCAAGGTATATCTAACTGTGCTAAAGATCAATTTGCAGATCAGCCCCAAAGGCTCATAAAGCCTGAGGTGTTTGAAGTAAGAAGTATTTTTTTTAAACAGCCAATCTGGCCCTCCCTGTAGTCCAAGAGGAAAACCAGGAGAGAGCTACAGACATTAAATGCACCAGGTGGTGTTTGAATAAAAATAACCTTAACTAGTTTGGTGCTTGGATTTTGTGCTTAAGGTAGTTCTAAGTCCCTAAATATGCAAGCTGAACAAGGTTCTTGGCAGACAGCAAAACCTTAACACCTCCATCTTAAAAAAAAAAAAAAAAAAAAAAAAAAAAAAAAAAAAAAAAAAAAAAAAAAAAAAAAA